>CM035168.1:107494379-107749287 GCA_020205615.1 Panax quinquefolius | reverse complement strand
AGATCTCATGATGGGGACTAGGGTGTAAGGCTGGGACATGGGGAATGCCCACAACTCTGCCCTTCTTGAGTCCCACACAGCAACTGCGGCCAGGTCCTCTATCTCTCATCCGGCCTTGCGTGAGACTCATCTCTTTGAGTGTCACCTCTCTGGTGCTCAAGACCCCACTGCAAGATCCTCGAACAAATCAATGAAAAAAACACATTAGTAGATGATACGCAATGAATAAAATGAAATAATACAAAAGAATATCCGAATTTTAAATACATACTAAATAAGATAATTACATAACTTACAGCAATGCGTTCTGCCTCAGGTGAGATATAACCACCGTCGCCTTTCTTTTGGTAGGCGTGCCACCAAAACTCCAAGCGGGAGGGTACATGCTTTAAACTCACCTCGAGTCTCTCCCAGACAGTCGACGATCCGAGACCCAGTCACGGTGTGGGAGACGACTCTGCTTGTCGGGGCGGTGAGCAACTGTCTTGACATCTTCTTGAAGGCCTCGTCGTCCCCCGAATGTCTTTGTGCATATCCGGTCCCATACTGCAGCACGAGATATGAAATCTGGCGGACATCCTTAAGTGTCTGTCCATCAGCCATCTTCGTCTGGGCCTTCATCTTCCAGTCATAAACCCACTTGTGCCAATTCATCTTTAAGTATCTGTGTAGAACAGTCATGCCATGGGCTTCCTGCCCGTCCTCAAAACGATAATATCTCTGCACATTACACATTAAGAAGCTTAGTAGACAACATAAATCAAAGAGGTAACAGTATATTCAAATGGAATATAAAACTAGCATATGAATGATTGACATCCTACTCTAAACTCAGTAATAATTAGCTGCCGTGTGCGGTCATCCACATCCGCCCACCTCATCCACGAGCTTGAGAATAGGTTGCGGACGATCCCAAGCAACGTGTCCTTGGCGTGGCGTCAAGGATACTACAATTGAAATTAATACATTGCAAATTACAAAGAATATATAAGAACTAAATACTTATGTTATAGTAATACTATATAGGATTATGAAATTAATTACCTATGAGTCCCAACACGACATATAAGCAGCGCCTGGGGGATTCTCTAGCAAGCCACGTGCTAGTCCCCACGGAGGCCTACGTCGATCACCTATGTAGTGAAATACATTAATATTTATATAAACGAATATAATGTCAATACAATATAAAATAAAAAATAATAAGATGTATCCCAATAAAATATGTAATTATACCTGACGATTCGGCCTGATCATCACGCGTAGAATCGCCACGGTCCCCACGACCTGCACGTCCGCCACGATCGCCATGTGGTGTGCGCGCCATATGTATGTATACTATCAAATCATAAAAAAAATATTATTAAACATTCGTAAATACTATATTTGAGCACAATAACAAAGAGGATAACATACAGATACAACTAAAAGAATGCAACATAAATAGTAACCTAAAAGGATACAACATAAATAGTAACACCTTTAGTAGATTAATAAAAGTTGAAGATAATGATTGAACTACAACAAACTATTACATTTGAATACAACTAAAAGGACACAAATAGTACATACTCCTAATCATTTATATCGTCAAAGCCATCAATATCAGAATCGTCATCTTCGAGCAATAGATCTTCACTATCGTTTTCATCACCATCTTCGTTGTCTTCAACAATTTCTTCAATTATATCTACCTCCTCAACAACATCGTCTTCACTTTCGACAGCGACAACATCATCCTCTTCTTCACTAGACTCACTAATAATTGTTACATCAGCAGGTGTGACACTAATAGACTCGACTTGTAAAGGTTCATCGTCTGGACGAGGAGTTGTGCCTTGAAAACCACGGGCACTGGTGGTTATAACAGCATGCCATGGGCTTGCAGGGGTCTTAACACTCCGCGCGTAGTACACATGTGTTGCTTGACTTACTAAAATAAAAGGCTCGTCCATACCACTCATCAGTCTTAGTTTTGACTTAACGTTAACAGTCACCCGTCCTGATTTTTTATCTACTTTAACTCCATTCTCAACATCAAACCAATGACAATTGAAGTAAACTAATTCTTTATGACCCTAATATTTGAGCACGACAACTTCTAACAATCGCTCATACGGTCGTCCCCAAATGTTATCGTAGTGCTACCTTTCACCACAACACCGAATCGCCAGAAGAATCTTCCCAATGTCGCAACACTTAAATCAGAATCAGATTGACAATGCAGCATGTATAAGTATCAACAAATCTTTCAGGGCCATCGGCTATAAGCTTTAGCCGATTGTCAGCTAACTCATCTGTGAGGACCTAATGTACATTAACACAACATATTTTAAAGTTAATTACGCCATAAGAATAAATCTATGATGGTAGATTCATTGAACTTGTAAAGGTTAGACTTACATGATCTTTAAACCATTGCACAAATTTTCCAATTCTCAGATTTTGCAAATCCCCGTCCGATATACTCGGATTCGCTTCACGTACTTCAGCATCATATTGACTGGAGCACAGTTATATACTCAATGTGTTTGTAAAGGAACTTGACACAATTACACCAGACATATATAGTTATGACTACTTAATGTATGGCGCTACTTCATTCATGTTGACAAGTGCATACAATGTGGCAGCTGCATACTCACTATCGGTTAAGAATCGCCTTTTTTTACCACCGAATGGGCGTACAGGATGACTACAGGCCGTTAATTCTCCATTTTCCTCGTGCGCAACAGCCTGATTCCGACGTAAGCGATTGTGCTTCGTCTGAACATTTGGCTCAAAGTACAATGAGCAAAAATTAACAAGTTCCTCCATAACATAACTTTCAGCAATTGACCCCTCTACACGGGCTCTATTCTTCACCTTTTGCTTTAGACGTTGTATATACCTATGTGATATATAGATTAGCAAAAAAGAATAAAAATTTTACCATATTAAAAACATTAATGTCATTACCTCTCGAATGGATACATCCATCTATATTGTACGGGACCGCCAAACTTAGCTTCGTATGGCAAGTGAATAGGCAAATGCTCCATTGAATCAAAAAACGATGGGGGGAAGATCATTTCTAATTTGCACATTATTTCCACTATCTGCATCTCCATTTTATCTATGTTTTTGAGCTGAAGCTCCGTCAAGCATAGATCTTTGAAGAAATTAGAAAGCTCTGTCAGTGCTTCAACCACACGTTTCGGTAACAAGTCGATAAATGCCACATGGATCAACTTCTGCATGAATACGTGACAATCATGACTTTTGAGACCCTGAAACTTCAACTCTTTGACTTTACAACACCTTGCTATATTCAAAGAATATCCATCTGAGAGCTTCAGTCCACTGATCCAATTACATATCAATATCAACTGTTCTGTAACACCCCCTTTCCGAAATAGAAAGAGAGGTTACTCAAAACATAACAAAACTGATGAATTTAATAGCAAGGCTCAAAGCCACAAAAGAATAGTCTTAATAACTGATAAATACCACAATTCAACCATAATAAATCTCAAACTATCTCAAACCACAATCTAAAATAATTATTACAATTCCAAGTAAACTGACACATCAAGTCTAAACAGAATATTTCTAAATCATTGGAATGAATGGAGCTCTCATCACACTTGTCCTTGATCCCCCTGATTACCTGCCGGAAGAAAAACACAGCATGAGCCAAATGCCCAGTACGAATATAGAATACAAATAATGAACCGAAATAACTAACTCAATTAAATGAAATAAAACGAAACGAACTGAAACGAAACGAACAAAACTAACACAACAAAATAATAGGCTGAATCAAATGGCTGGGTGTTATTTCATACCGAGCTCAGAACAAAACAGAAATATACCTTGCCACACATGCAAGTCAAATAATGCCACACATGCAAATCAAAATAATGCCACACAGGCATAACATACATTGGACCGGCCGGATCCAGATGCATACAAATCGAAAGGCGTGTTTGGCACAAACATCACCAATCCGCAGAACAAAACAGAAACTAGGGTCGACCCATACGCCTCCCACAATAAAATACCAAATGGCCAACTCCCACCGGAGCACAAAACGGAGACGCCGTGGACTGATCACACCGCCGCGAAAGGTGTCATGCCTCGGTGCCAAGAGGACATGCATGTGGTAACCCCACAGGTGGTTATAGCTCAGGTATACCCTACGGTATTCTAACAAAATATAATGTCACAACACATACGACACAACAAAGGGGTTCTAACGTGTACATGTTAAACTGAAACGAGGTATCAACACAAAGTCTCCAAAAATATTAACATGCACATTATTACAAATATCAAAATAAATTTAGACATGTTGTACTAGTCTACAAAGTACAAATATGAGTTCCAACTATGAACGCCAAACGAAACTATCACAATGAATTTGACAAGAAATAATTATGAGAGGCAATACTAATTTTCAAAACGCATAACGAAACGAACAAATTAAAAACAAAAGAGTCTCGCTGAAAGAGTACGGAATCCGTACCTGGATTAAGCAATGTAATACCCAAAATTTATACTCCAAATTTGACTCGTTTAGACTCTCTTCGTTCAATCTAAATAATTTAATAAGATTTTATTACAATCCAATCATTAATAACATAATAATATTAAATTTATTATTAAAAACTTTTACAACTATATCGGCAAAATTAATTAATTTAAATTAATATACATAATTTTAATTTGATTTACCAATTACGATTATAAGTTTCAAGTAGAATAATTATTAAAAGATAATATATATATATATATATATATATATATATATATATATAAATGAAATCATTGCTATAGACACCTTCAAATTGACCTTAAAAGCATAAATATACATGTAATCCTATATAATAATAATAATATATATATATAACACTAAACTTTAAATATATAAATATACATATATTTATATATACCCATATCAATCTATCACAAATCTAATGCCAAGCATACAGCAGATTCGTTTTATTAATATAAAAATTATTTCCCATCATTCTCATATATCTATGATGTGTGCCCTCAATCAACAAGATGCTATTAAATTAATTCAATTACTCACCGAAAAGTAGAAGTACTGAAATATAAGCCTCATCTTATTTCTTCGTCTTTTCTTTTGGCTTTATGATGACGCTTGATTCTCCTTCTTTTTTTCCCTCGGCTTCGTATCGGTGTAATGTTTAAGTGAATTTGGTTTAGTTATTTATTCACATAAAAACAAATTTTATTACTATATATATATATATTAACTCTCCAAATTTTAATAGGATTTTAAAATTACACAATTATAAATTAGACCCACCTAGTTTTAAAGCTCAATTTATTAATTTAATTTACCAAACACTTATTAATACATTAACCCACAAAAATTAAAAGACTATTTTGGCCCAAAATAAATGACAAATTCCAATATTATGTTTTAAAACAAGGTAAAAAAAAAATTTCCCAGGTATTACATCACCTACCCCTTAAAAAGGATTCCGTCCCGGAATCAAAAGAATAGAATGTACCTAATTTTCAAAGAGATGCAGATACTCCACTCGAATAGTCTCCTCCATCTCCCATGTAGCTTCCCGCTCTGAATGATTTCTCCACAAAACCTTAATAAACGGAATAGTCTTCTTCTTCATAATCCTTTCTTGACGATCCAAAATCGCATCGGCTTGTTCCTCACAAATAAGATCCTCCCGAATCTTATCGAATGGATATTGCACCACGTGCAACGGATTATAATGATAACTCCTCAATACCGACACATAGAACACATTATGCACGTGAGCTAGCTACGGAGGCAAAGCTAACCGATACGCAACTTCACCAACTCTCTCCAAAATCTCAAATGGGCCAATATAACACGGACTAAGCTTCCCTTTCAACCCAAATCGCCAAATTCCCTTCCAACGAGAAAATTTTAGAAACACATGCTCACCAGGTTCAAACTCTAAAGTCCTCCTATGCTTATCAGCATAACACTTCTGCCGTGATCGAGCCAACTTTAATTTCTCCTTAGCCACCGCTACCTTCTCCATAGTGATTTGGACTAACTCAGGCCCTTCTATGGCCCTTTCGCCAACCTCATCCCAACAAGTTGGTGCCCGACACTTTCTACCATACAAGGCCTCAAAAGGAGCCATTCCAATACTTGCATGGCAGCTATTATTATAAGCAAACTCAACTAGGCTCAAGTAATCATCCCAATTACCCGACCACTCAAGTGCACAAGACCTCAACATGTCCTCTAATGTCTGAATAGTCCTTTCGGATTTCCCATCAGTTTGCGGATGGAAAGAAGTACTGAAGTTGAGCCGAGTACCCCATGCTCGTTGAAACCCTTTCAAGAACCGTGAAGTGAACCGTGGTTCCCGATCTGAAATAATAGACACCGGAGTACCATGAAGTCTAATAATCTCCTGCTGAAAGATGTGTGCCAGCTTATCCACCGAGTAACCCTCATGGATAGCTAAAAAGTGTGTCGATTTGGCCAACCGGTCCTGAGGCACTTCCAAACATATTCAGCCACGTCTCGTTTCATCCCATTCAACCAAAAAGTTTTCTTCAAATCCCTATACATCTTTGTAGAACCTGGATGAATAAAAAATGGCAACTATGAGCCTCAGCCAACACAGCCTCCCGAATAATTGGATCCGACGGTACACACAACCGTTCACCCAACCAAATCACACCATGTTCATCAATACAAAACTCGGGCTGCTTGCCCTCCTCCAGATTCTGCGTCAGACCCCACAACTCCCCATCTTCCTTTTGAGCTTGTTTGACCCGCGATATAAGAGATGGCTCCATTTTCATACCCGCCAAATGCCCATCTGAACCTCGTACATATAACTCCAACTCGATCCGCTCCATATCCAAAACAAGATGAGGTTGTGTAATAAGGGTTGCTACACTCCCTGAACTCTTTCGACTAAAAGCATCTGCAACCACATTTGTCTTCCCCGGGTGATACTGAATCCTAGCATCATAATCCTTTAGAAGCTCCAACCAACGCCTCTACCTCATGTTGAGCTCTTTCTGAGTGAAGATGTATTTAAGACTTTTATGATCGGTGAAGATATCACAAGTCTCTCCATACAAATAATGCCGCCAAATATTTAGGGCAAAGATCACCGCTGCCAACTCCAAATCATGTGTGGGGTAATTCACCTCGTAAGGTTTAAGCTGCCTAGAAGCATAAGCAATCACCTTACCGTGTTGCATCAAAACACACCCCAAACCTTTCTTAGAAGCATCACTACAAATCTGATAACCTCCTGTCCCCAACGGCAATGCAAGTATAGGAGCTGACACAAGTCATTTTTTTAACTCCTCGAAACTCTTCTCACATTCCTCGTTCCACACAAACTTCGTGCCCTTTCTCATCAATTGGGTCAATGGCAAGACAAGCAAGGAAAACCCTTTCACAAACCTCCTATAGTACCTTGCCAAACCCAAGAAACTCCTAATCTCTGTCACCGTATTAGGTCTCGGCCTTTTAGTGATAGCCTCAACCTTCGCAGGATCCACCTTAATGCCTTCAGCAGAAACAACATGGCTCAAAAATGCAACCTGCTCTAACCAAAACTCGCATTTAGAGAATTTAGCATACAATTTCTCTTTCTGCAAAATCCCCAACACTGTGCGAAGATGCTCCTTATGTTCTTCCTTAGACTTGGAGTAAACCAAAATGTCATCAATAAAGATAATAAAAAATTGGTCCAAATACTCCTTAAACACCCGATTCATCAAATCCGTAAACACCACCGAAGCGTTAGTCAACCTGAATGGCATCACCAGAAACTTATAATGCCCATATCGAGTACGAAAAGCCGTCTTAGGGATATCCTCATCCCTCACCCTCAACTTATGATAGCCCGACCTCAAGTCTATCTTTGAAAAATACTTCGCCTCATGAAGTTGGTCAAACAAGTCATCAATCCTCGGCAATGGATACCGATTCCTGATGGTAATCTTGTTCAACTCTCTGTAGTCTATACACAGCCTCATAGACCCATCCTTCTTCTTTATAAACAAGACCAGAGCACCCCACGGCGAAACACTCGGCCGAATCAAACAATCTAAAAGCTGTTGCAACTGCTCCTTTAGTTGCTGCAACTCCAACGGTGCCATCCGATACGGCGCCTTAGAGATAGGCTTCGCACCAGTAACAAGCTCAATAGCAAACTCCACTTCTCGCTGCAGTGGCAACCTTGACAACTCCTCAGGAAACACATCAAAAAAATCACGAATAATGGGAACATCCTCAATACAAGACTCACCCTTAGAGGTATCTTTCACAAACGCCAAATATCCCTCACAACCCTTTGTCACCAACTTCCCAGCCTTTAAAGCTGAAATTAACTTCACCACTCTACTCGGCTGAGAACCCTGAAACACGAATTCTGGAGACTTCACATCTCCAAATATAACCTTCTTCGCCTGACAATCGATAGTGGCCTGATGCTTATCCAACCAGTCCATCCCAAGAATGACATCGAAATCGTGCGCATACTCATCGGAAGAAGATTAGCCTACGAATCTTATCCCCAAAACCGATCGCACACCCTCGATACAAATCGAAATAACGATGAAGTCCCCATCGGGTAACAATAGACATAATGAAATCTAAAGATTGAGATGGCACACTCAAAAAGCGAACAAAAGACCGAAACAACAACGAATGAGTAGAACCCAGATCAAATAAAATAGACGCCTTACGATTGCCAACTAAAAGAGTGCCAAAAAAGATTACTTGGCCTTTTGTCACTTTGGTTATACGTCAAAGCAAACACTCGACCACCCTGATGCTGACCTCCATTGCCACCATTATCACCACCTCCACCATTTCCACGTGGCCCAGTACAATCTCTAGCCATATGACCCATCTGTCCACACAAGAAGCATGCACCTAATTTTGCCCCTGCTGACGATTCTGTTCATACCAAGGTAAGATTTGGTTAAGTCGGTCAATTACGCGCTAACGAGGCATCTGCCGATAACCCCTATTCTCGATTACGCCACATCATCGCCTTCGTTGGCCACCACGATTCTGGTTCCACTGACCACCCTGATTCTTCCCGTGCCCAAAGTTTAACCCTACTGGTCATCTCTGTCCCTCTTTCGACTCCCTTCCGGTTTAGAAGACCGAAAGTCCTGTCTCTCCATCTCAATATTCTTGGCAAGATTGCCACATCGACACACATCTGCAAACTTGGTGTTAATAAGATGATGCCGATACCTGTAATGGATCCTCCATTTGAACTTCTTTGTCTGTTTTGCTACAGTCCCTGCTGAGGTTTCCGCAAAGCCTGCCAACCTGGTGAACCTCGTCATAAAATCTGTGATGGACTCGTCATCTTTCTATTGAATAGACAGAAAGTCTCTAGCATAAGCCTCTTTATCAGCAGCTGGGAAGTACTACTGATAAAAGACCTCACAAAATTCCGCCCAATTAAGTATCTCAGCATAATTTTCACCTTTTGTTGTTTTCATCGCTTTCCACCACCTCTGTGCATCCTCTTCCAGCTTGTAAGCAGCAAGCAGCACTATCTGATTATCTGAACACCCTAACACATCAAAAATCTTCTCCAGGTGGGCAATCCAATTCTCTACCTCAATTGGAGTCGGTGCTGAACTAAATGATTGTGGTTTCTACTTCTGAAACCTTTCCAACCATACATACATTGCAAGCCCCTGCTGATCATGACCATCCGCATTCCCTTCCTCAATATTTGCATGCTGATCATTATTTTTCGGATTCTCTTGTTCAGGAATTTATGGTGGCGGCTCTTTGCATTACTGCTTTACTATAACCAAGCCACCAACCGAGGTAAAGCTTTGATTCACTTTGATTCACCAAGTTAGCCAGTTGAGCATTAATCTGATCATTAGGTCGCTCATTGGACTGACCTTCACCTCTTCCCCTATTATTACCTCGCCTCCCAGCAACTCTAGCGGATCTACGAGCCATCTAAGAAAGAGATCACAAACATAAACAAAGCAAATTAGAGACAAATTCGAATATAAATGATATGATAGCTGAACAGAAAATCAAACAGAACAAAAACCTAACCCAGAAGTCAACCCATAACTCATAGGTCAAACCTAAATAGGTTTTCTAGAAGAAAGAACCTAAGCTCTGATACCAACTCTGTAACACCCCCTTTCCGAAATAGAAAGAGAGGTTACTCAAAACATAACAAAACTGATGGATTTAATAGCAAGGCTCAAAGCCACAAAAGAATAGTCTTAATAGCTGATAAATACCACAAGTCAACCATAATAAATCTCAAACTATCTCAAACCACAATCTAAAATAATTATTATAATTCCAAGTAAACTGACACATCAAGTCTAAACAGAATATTTCTAAATCATTGGAATGAATGGAGCTCTCATCACACTTGCCTTGATCCCCGACACCGCGGGAAGAAAAACACAGTATGAGCCAAATGCCTAGTACGGATATAGAATACAAATAATGAACCAAAATAACTAACTCAATTAAATGAAATAAAACGAAACGAACTGAAACGAAACGAACAAAACTAACACAACGAAATAATAGGCTGAATCAAATGGTTTGGTGTTATTTCATACCGAGCTCAGAACAAAACAGAAATATACCTTGCCACACAGGCAAGTAAAATAATGCCACACAGGCAAATCAAAATAATGCCACACAGGCATAACATACATCGGACCGATCGAATCCAGATGCATGCAAATCGGAAGGCGTGTTTGGCACAAACATCACCAATCCGCAGAATAGAACAGAAACTAGGGTCGACCCATACGCCTCCCACAACAAAACAACAAATGGCCAACTCCCACCGAGAGCACAAAATGGAGAAGCGAGTGGATCGATCACACTTGCATTTTACGGAGGTGTCATGCCCTCGGTGCCAGCGAGAGGATACGTACATGGTACCCCCACACGTGGTTATAGCTCGGTATACCCTACGGTATTCTAACAAAATATAATGTCACAACACATGCGACACAACAAAAAGGGTTCTAACATGTACATGTTAAACTCAAACGAGGTATCAACACAAAGTCTCCAAAATATTAACATGCATTTATTACAAATATCAAAATAAATTTAGACATGTTGTACTAGTCTACTGAGTACAAATATGAGTTCTAACTATGAACATGAAACGAAACTATCACAATGAATTTGACAAGAAATAATCATGAGAGAAGCAATACTAATTTTCAAAACGAGCATAACGTAAACGAACTAATTAAAAACAAAAGAGTCTCATTGAAAAGTACTTAATCCGTATTACGGATTAAGGAATGTAATACCCAAAATTTATACTCCAAATTTAACTCGTTTAGACTCTCTACATTCAATCTAAATAATTTAATAAGATTTTATTACAATCCAATCATTAATAACATAATAATATTAAATTTATTATTAAAAACTTTTATAACTATGTTGGCAAAATTAATTAATTTAAATTAATATACATAATTTTAATTTGATTTACCAATTCGATTATAAGTTTTAAGGTAGAATAATTATTAAAATAGTATATATATATATATATATATATATATATATATATATATATATATATATATTGAAATCATTGCCTACAGAGACACATAGCATGACCTTAAAAGCATAAATATACATGTAATCCCTATATAATAATAATATATATAATAACACCAAACTTGAAATATATAAATATACATATATTTATATATACCCATATTAATCTATCACAAATCTAATGCCAAGCATACAGCAGATTCGTTTTATTAATATAAAATTATTTTCCGTTATTCTCATATATCTATGATGTGTGCCCTCAATCAACAAGATGCTATTAAATTAATTCAATTACTCACCGAAAAGTAGAAGTACTGAAATATAAGCCTCCTCTTATTTCTTCGTCTTTTCTTTGTGCTGCAATGACACCGCTTCTCACTTCTTTTCCCTCAACTCGTATTAGGTGTAATGTTTAAGTGAATTAGGTTTAGTTATTTATTCACATAAAAACAAATTTTATTAATATATATATATATATATATATATATATTAACTCTCCAAATTTTAATAGGATTTTAAAATTACACAATTATAAATTAGACCCACCTAGTTTTAAAGCCCAATTTATTAATTTAATTTACCCAACACTTATTAATACATTAACCCACAAAAATTAAATGACTATTTTGACCCAAAATAAATGATAAAGTCCAATCGGTAAAAATTGTCTGGATGTTGCAAAGAAACTCATTTCCCCCCCATGTTTGAGCCGCACAGCTTTAACTGACCCCATGCACACGGGACATGATAAGCCCCCATGAGTCGACCATCCACTAATCATTCCTAACGCCGGGAAGTCATTTATTGTCCACAGTAAAGCTGCCCTCATGTCAAAGTTCTGCTTAAGAGATACATCATAAGTTTGAACCACTTTTTCCCACAACATCTTCAACTCACCAACTAACGGACTGAGGTATACATTGATGTCTTTACTCGAACTTTTATCACCCAGAATCAGTAAAGGCATGAACATGTAAGGATCTTTCATGCACATCAAAGGCGTGAGGTTATACACCACAATAATCACCGGCCAAGTTGAGTAGGGCTTTGTGTAAGGCCCGTTAAACGGATTAAACCCATCCGTAGCAAGTCCAAGCCTAACATTGCGAACCTCTTCAACAAACGAGGGGTGCTTGTTATCAAAAATTTTCCACTCAAGCCCATCTGCCGGATGCGTCAGTTGACCTTCGACTATGTCCCGTGTAGAGTGCCACCTCATATCCTCGGTGGTATGTGTTGACATGAACAACCGCTAAAGCCTCGGGGCAATGGGAAAGTAACGTAAGATCTTTCCCGGCACGTCTTTTTCCTTTTTCTTGCACTGTTCACGGTATCTACTTGTACCACAAATATCACATGACCTCTTATCTTTATTGACATCACCGTAATACAACATACAGTCATTCTCACAAGCATCGATCTTCTCATACCCTAGATTGAGCCTTTTGACCATTTTCTTCACATCATAGTATGACTCCTAAAATTTATTTCCTGCAGGTAAGCACTCCTTCACAATGCTTAACAGTTCATTAAAACCTCTCTCGCTACAGTCATGCTCGTTCTTGAAGTGTAAAAACTTAGTCACGACAGATAAGACGGTGTGCTTTTCGTGCCCGTCATACAGTGGCGTCGCTGCTTCATGCAATAACTCATAGAAACCCTTAACCCCATCATTTGGCTCTTGCTCGGCGTTACTGTCATCCCTATTTGTATTCCACTAGAAGTATGAACCAGCAGCTTCGACTATCATGTTAGTTCAGTCAAAGGTTTCGTCACCTCTAGATTCCGATTCTGATTCATGTTCATCCAACCAAGTTTCCCTATGATAGATCCATGTCGTATAACCCTGCTTGAACCCATACGCAAATAAGTCGCACATGACATCACTCATTTCCTTCCACACTTTATTCACACACCTCTTAGAAGGACATCTAATCTCATCGCCGCTGACTTGCTCAAACGCGAAATTGAGAAACTATTCAACCCCATTACGGTACTCAGAGCTAAGCCCACTCTTATCAGTGGCTACCCTACGTTTCATCCAACTTCGATCAACAGACATCTTGGACAACTGTCTGCTATATATATGGAAAGTTGGACAAACACAATCAAGTCTCCAAGTTAATGTATATACAAGCTTATGAGTTTCCTAACTTCATCTCCCACTCTAACGGGTCAGGCTTTTATCCCATTCCGGATGTGTCGCCTCCATCGATGCCCGACAACTTGAACACATCTTTAAATTTTTTAGAAATTTAAGAAGACTTCCCCATGGTCTTCAAGTACACGAAATAGACTAACACATCGTAGTCTAAATATGCACCCGAAGAACGTCAAGAGATATATACTGACCGAAAATTCAAAAAATATAAAGACGTGCTCAAGTCGTTAACACCGACCTAAGTGAGATCGAAACATACAAGAACAGTCCAAAAACGGGGACTATTTGAGATCCACTCCTACTAAGTGAATCTCAAACAGGTTTCTAAGCTTCCTAAACTATATGAAAATATGTACGTATGAAATTGAACTATTTCCTAGAACAAAAGGAATACTATATTGAGAATGAATTATGAACCACAATAAAAGAAATTAATTCATCGATTCTCATGAGTTTACAAAATCAAAGACTACATATTAAAGTCATGTGGGTAGAACATATTTAGAATAACACAATGCTACCATTTTAATTAAGCAACACTTTGGAAACAAAGACATGGTAATTTATATTGAAAAAGTTGTTTTTGATTCTTGGAAATAAAGACATTTCCAAAGTGGACTGAAATTTTAAGGTTCTTAATTACTCATAAAAATTGTTTTTGATTTCCTTTGACATAAAAGCTCATCAACACATAAAATGACCACGTCTAACCATAAAACATCATATAACTTATATAAGCATGAGCGAAACAAACAACCAGGTTAAAAAGAGGGGAAACCGCATTTACTTTGTGCACTGTCTATGTTAATATGTTGACCACTTAATTAAACCAAAGGATTTTAATAAATGAACAAAATCACTAAGGACTAATATGGCCCTCGAATCACATCCAACAACAAAAGATGTGACGCCCCCAAAATTAGGTATACGTCACCCATCTTGGGTCGCCACTTACATGGTATATAAATCCAAATACAACTTACTAATATAACTGTCGTGTACAATACGACATAAACTGTGAGTTTGAATACAAATTTTGTCTACTAGATATTATACAAACTCAAAAGGAGTTCTCATTACAATACTATTATCACACTATTTCACGAATAGTGAGGACTACTAATGCTATCCTCTCGGACCATTACTTCGTTCCCGACTCATCCCAAATATGTTCTCATTTCACAAGAGAACAATGAAAGAAAAAGGTGAGCTCAACTAGCCCAGTAAGAAATATTATGACTAAGATAATGCAGAATAAATTATCATTAGCCTTCAACAGTGTTAAACTGATAAAATACAATAGACAACAAGTTTAACTGCAGTGGAATAAGCAATCCATTAACAGAGCCAAGTAGAGAATAAAGTCTACTATCTTTTAGGTTTTAAAAGGTTTTCATCAATTTTTATCGTTGAGACTCAGCTTAATAAATAAACCACCACATCTAATCATCCCTGTACCACGCTCAAGGATTTTCATCAAGTTATCAATGGTCATAACTATACCGAATCACCCCTGGTCATAATCATACCAAAAACTATCCATCACTGCATTACAGGCCACTGAGGACTTTTGTCACATCATTTATATCAAGTCATGATTATACTTAGAATGATCCTGGTCATAATCATACTAAGTTTATCTATGCACGTAAGCCAAAAGATAACATAATATAACATGAGGATGATGACAATGACATAATAATTCAATAAAACAAGTTCAAGAATTATTTAATCCATGAATTATTAACGTCCAAATTGTCAACATAATCTTTGTTTAGTAGAGTAAAATTCAAGAATGATCGGAAGAATATTTCCGTGAAAGATCTTTGGATGAAACGCAAATATCGAGGATATTCTACTAATTTCATGGAATATAGAAGTCAAAGTTTTAACCAACTGGGTATAATAAAGAATGGAATAACAAAAGAAATCACCACGCATGCGGTACTGTGATGCAGGTTATTCCAACATAATAATAATAACGGAACGAGTCGGTGAAATTCACAACGCGGCGGGATGTTCCAACGTAATAATAAAGATGGAACCCGATCCGGTGTAAAACACACGTATAGGATATTCCAACGAGAATGATAAAGATTTTAACCAGTCCTGTGTAAAACACTGCATGTGATGTTCCAATGTAATAATAAAAAGCGGAACCGTGTCCCAGTAAAACACATGCATGGATGTTCCAATGAGAATAATAGAAGAATGTCACCAAGTATAGGGTAAATCACAGATACAAGTTATTCCAATGTAATAATAAGCAATGGAATAACATAAGGATTTCACCAAGTATAGGTATACGCACGTACAGTTATGTATAGGGTATGCCACTTTTTACGAGTTATTCAATGAGAATAATAGTGAATGGAATAATGTAAGTTCTCTTCAAGAAGAAAGAATAACACCCTTACTACCGTAAAAGAACCGAATATAGAAGTAAGTGAAGTAGCGATAATACTCTTCTTCTTTCTATAATTTTCTCTATAAACTTCTCTCTCTGAGTTTCAATGAATTAAATAAAAATAATGAAGGAATGAGCTTACATTTATAGGAAAATAGAATGCATAAGAACTAATCCATGAACGGTCCATTTAATTTACTTTAATCGTGACGGTCCATATTTAAAGAAAAATCTTTTAAATAAAATATAATATATTCTATTTATATAAAAACATTTTACTATACAAACACTATGCAATACTATGCAAAACACTATGCAAAATACTATGCAACACTATGTCGTAATAAAATATAATATATTCTATTTATGAATAACTTTAATAAAGTATTCTATTTTATATAAAAAGATGTTTCGTTTTATTACGTTAATAATACTGAATAAAACAAAACGTCATTATCGCTTATAATAATTCATATTATTAATCGACAATAATGGAATCAAACCGAGTGACTTCTCACATAAACATCAATAATCAATACCGGTGTGCTACTTATGCAACCACACGATTCGTCTTGTACTTTTACTACCGAGTAGTTCAACAAGAACCACTTTTAAAACTTCCGCCGTTATTTTAATAAAATATTTTTGTCGTTTTCTCGATCAAACAATAATTACATTAATGAGGGTCCACCAATGATTGAGTAGTTGTACGAATATTCCCTGCTAAACCGAATATTCCCCACCAATCGAATATAATATAACCACTTGCATACTTTGCAAAATTTATAAATACTACCCACAACTATAATATTATCTTAAATTCACACCACAATATTAAAAATTATTTTGACAAAATTTAAATCTTTATTGATAAAATCGGGTCTCTCACAATCTCCCTCCTTATGGAATTTAGCTCACCCTCGAAATTAGGGTGCGTACACAGTATGATAAAGAGGTGAGGATACCTTGAATACCTTTATTGTTGAAAATATTAAGTTCATCTTAGCAATCCTACCAAAGATATTCATTAACAATTCATCTTTGCACTACAAGCCAAAGATATATAACTCGTAAAACCAATAATCTTGAGACTTAGCTTAATAGTATCACGACCACGAATTATCCATGCACCAACGGCGAGGATATTCGTGTTTTCAATCTGATAATGATTATACCGAATAATCCTTGGTCATAATCATACCAAGTCTATCAATGCACTACTGCCGAAGATGACTTTTACCACATCCATGAATTAATATTTCATTCTTTGAGACTCACCAATAATTAATCCATATCATCGAATCATCCCCGCACTACGTGCCAAGGATATTCATTAGTACCACGACCACCAAATTATCCATGTATACTACTACCAAAGATAATTGTGTATTCATTAAGATCCGACGACCACAAATTATCCAAGCACTACTACGGCAAAGATAATTGTGTATTCATTAAGATCACGACCACAAATTATCCATGCACTACTACCAAAGATAATCGTGTATTCATTAGTATCACGACCACAAATTATCCATGCACTACTACCAAAGATAATTGTGTATTCATTAAGATCACGACCACAAATTATCCATGCACTACTACCAAAAAGATAATTGTGTATTCATTAAGATCACGACCAAAAATTATCCATGCACTACGGCCAAAGATAATTGTGTATTCATTAAGTATCACGACCACAAATTATCCATGCACTACTACCAAAGATAATTGTGTATTCATTAAGTATCACGACCACAAATTATCCATGCACTACGGCCAAAGATAATTGTGTATTCATTAGGATCACGACCACAAATTATCCATGCACTACGGCCAAAGATAATTGTGTATTCATTAGTATCACGACCACAAATTATCCATGCACTACGGCCAAAGATAATTGTGTATTCATTAGTATCACGACCACAAATTATCCATGCACTACGGCCAAAGATAATTGTGTATTCATTAGTATCACGACCACAAATTATCCATGCACTACGGCCAAAGATAATTGTGTTTTCAATTACGGTTATGATTATACCGAATAATCCCTGGTCATAATCATACCAAGTCCATCTATGCACTACAGCCACCAAATGACTTTCAACATAATATAAGCATGAGGATAATGATATAAAGAATCAATCAAATGAGATAAAGGATAAATATTAAACATTTATAATATAATTTATCCAGGATTCAAGAATATCCCCATGTTTTCAATCACTTAATAATCTCATAATCTAATATCATTAATATTATAACAATATTTTAATCACTTCTTAAATTTATAAACAATTTATCTTAATTGTTTACGCTTTACCATATAATGCATTTAATCATTCAAAAATGTCATACTCATAAGATATCATCACCAATTATCAAATCTCTCAAAAAATATGCATATACTCTATATAAGATTCTCTAGCCATAAAATCTTATTTTCAACTTTGTTACTTCACATAACATATTTAACTCATATGTTCAGAATTAAACTATTTTCATGAAAAATACCAAATCAGTCCCAAAAATATTTCTTTTCTGGGATTTAGCATAATATAGTCCCATGATGAAAATATATTTTCTCGAATTTTTTAAAATTCATTTACTATTTTTTCAAAATCAATTTCTAATTAATTTCTTAAGAAATTAGCTACCTCAAGTTTAACTCCAAAATTCCCAAATCTTGGCAGGATCTTACACATGTTAACGTGAGCTTCTAGTTTAAATTTCATGGTCATCGAGTTATAGAACTCCGGTTATAGCGCTTTTTCATTTAAAAAACCTAAATATTGAAATAGTCATAACTTGCTCATTTTAAGTCAGAATGAGCTCATTTTTGGACAGGAGGTACTTTATACCATATACCTTCATGTCCCAAAAGGCCAGAATTTTTCTCATAATTTAAGTGGCCGAAACAGTCCCTTAAAGTTTCTGGGCAGTAGCATTTTCGAAATTTACAGCTTTGGCCTCCTTTGCTAAAATTAGTCCACACAAAAATCTACAACACCTTTTCCAATAATTCCACTTGGATTAGTTAGGTAACTCATAGATCTAACTCTAGGACTTGACCACACTCAAAAATTCAAAATATAATAGGAGATATGGTCAATTGAATTTCATGTTACGTTTTCACCAAAATCTGATTTTTCAACCCTTTGTGATTTCTAAGAAACTTTCATGTTTTCACATAATAACCACATAACTCATCATAACACTTACTAATACTTCATATACCCATGATTTTCATTAGTCCAATGCTTTTATTATGACTTTCATCATAAACCACGTAAACTGTTCATTTTAGTTGAAGAAATATTTGAGGGTTTAAGAAATGGGTTTTTGTACTGGGGTCAATACAAAATTCGATTTCACATTCTAAGTAGGCTAAGAAGTCTTCAAGAATACGCCAGGAAATTTATTAATAATAGAAATATCATTCAAAACTGTGACTCTCATCCAAGACTTGGATAGTATGTCACATTGATACCAACTGTGACTTCTATACCTTAACCTAGATAGCATCTCACAATGATACCTATAAACTTGCCATCTTCATTCACGACGTCGCCTACAGAAAGTCTGGCTTCGGTGCATTCTACACAAGGAAGTCAACAACGAAAGGTTCGGGGCTCTTTACTTATGGCTTGATATAACAGTGATTAACTTTAGGATTTGGTTACTTTGAATTCGTTTAACAGGGTTGTTATAAATATAAAAGCTAACAACCTTACGAAAAAGCATGATGAGTAGTTAACCAATTGATTCCTAAAATCACATCAAAGGCAAGTATTTTCAAAAGATAAGATCGACGAATAACGTGAAAGTGTTTATTTTAATCAAACAAGATTTAAAAATAGTAGCGGTAACGAAGGCTCCTACTAACGAAGTTTCAACCAATAAGTCAAAGTCTAACTTCTCCGGAGTCAAATTTAAATGTTGAATGCAAGCAAGCGAGATAAAATAATGGGTAGAACCGGTATCTTATAAGGTATAGACTTAGCAAGAATTTATAATTAACTAACTTTGTGCTAACTTCGTTCGAGTCACTTGCTTTTTAAGAAGTCATGAAAAACGCTCTTCATGAAACCACCGACTTTGTTTTATCCGTATCCGCCTTTGGTGCCACCGTCCCAGCTGGACTTGACTTTGGTGCACGACAAAATCGAGCTAAATGACCTTCTCTTCTTGAAATTTCCACTTCTATTATCTTGGCCATGATTACCACCGAAGTGGTTACCATTCTTGGCATGATAATTTCTCCCACGATGGTCATCATTGTTCCGATGGTCAGCATCTTTGGGTGTATGATTATTATCGTGTTGTTGGTCGTTACCTTTTGGTTGAGTGACTCATTATCGCGCCCAATAACCGAGCCCTATTCACAACATCTAAATACAAACACTTGTCACAAAACAAGGGTTAATTAACATGCAACATATTATCACTATACTCGTGACCAATCAAATACCAAATAAACTTAGGTAGGTCATACTAGCGAAGAATTCCCGCTCTCCCTCCTAGTTCTTATCTCAGATCTTAGCCAGGATCATATCCTAAGCTCGATACCAACCGTGACGCCCCAAAATTAGGTATACGTCACCCATCTTGGGTCGCCACTTACATGGTACATAAATCCAAATACAACTTACTAATATAACTGCCGTGGTACAATACGACATAAACCGCGAGTTTGAATACAAATTTTGTCTACTAGATATTATACAAACTCAAAAGGAGTCCTCATTACAAACTATTATCACACTATTTCACGAATAGTGAGGACTACTAATGCTATCCTTTGGACCATTACTGCTCCCCGACTGGTCCCAAATTATGTTCTCATTTCCTAAAGAGAACAATGAAAGAAAAAGGTGAGCTCAACTAGCCCAAAGAAGAAATATTATGACTAAGATAATGCGTAATAAATTATCATTAGCCTTGGCAAATAAAGATGTTAAACCGATAAAATACAATAGACAACAAGTTTAACTGCAATGGAATAAGTAATCCATTAACAGAGCCAAGTAGAGAATAAAGTCTACTATCTTTTAGGTTTTAAAAGGTTTTCATCAATTTTTATCATTTGAGACTCGACAATAAATAAACCACCACATCTAATCATCCTCAGCACCACGCCAAGGATTTTCATCAAGTTATCAATGGTCATAACTATACCGAATCACCCCTCGGTCATAATCATACCAAAAACTATCCATCAACGCATTACAAACCCATCGAGGACTTTTGTCACATCATTTATATCAAGTCATGATTATACCGAATGATCCCTGGTCATAATCATACTAAGTTTATCTATGCACGTAAGCCAAAGATAACATAATATAACATGAGGATGATGACAATGACATAATAATTCAATAAAACAAGTTCAAGAATTATTTAATCCATGAATTATTAACGTCCAAATTGTCAACATAATACTTGTTTTCAGAGAGTAAAATTCAAGAATGATCGGGAAGAATATTTCCGTGAAAAGATCTTCGGATGAAACGCAAATATCAAGGATATTCTACTAATTTCATGGAGTATAGAAGTCAAAGTTTTAACCAACCGGGTATAATAAAGAATGGAATAACAAAAGAAATCACCATGCATGCGGTACTTCTCGATGCGAGTTATTCCAACATAATAATAATAACGGAACCAGTCGGTGAAATTCACACAAGCGGGATGTTCCAATAGAATAATAAAGATGGAACCGGATCCCGGTAAAAAACACACGGATAGGATATTCCAACGGAGAATGATAAAGATTTTAACCGTGTCCTGTAAAACACACATGCATGAGGATGTTCCAGCAGAATAATAAAAAGCGGAACCGAATGTCCTGTAAAACACATGCATGTGATGTTCCAAATGTAAATAATAGAAGAATGTCACCAAGTATAGGGTAAACCACGATATCAAAGTTATTCCAATGTAATAATAAGCAATGGAATAACATAAGGATTTCACCAAGTATAGGGTATGCCGTATATACAAAGTTATGTATAGGGTATGCCACTTTTACGAAGTTATTCCAATGAATAATAGTGAATGGAATAATGTAAGTTCTTTCAAGAAGAAAGAATAACACCCTTACCGTAAAAAGAACCTAATATAGAAGTAGTGAAGTAAGCGAGAATACTCTTCTTCTTTCTATAATTTTCTCTATAACTTCTCTCTGAGTTTCAATGAATTAAGTAAGAAAATAATGAAGGAATGAGCTTCTATTTATAGGAAAATAGAATGCATAAGTAACTAATCCATGAAACGGTCTCAGATTAATTTACTTTAATCGGCGGTCCATATTTAAAGAAAAATCTTTTAAATAAAATATAATATATTCTATTTATATAAAAACATTTTACTATGCAAACACTATGCAATACTATGCAAAACACTACGCAAAAACACTATGCAACACTATGCATAATAAAATATAATATATTCTATTTATAGAATAACTTTAATAAAGTATTCTATTTTATATAAAAGATGTTTCGCTTTTATTACGTTAATAATACGAATAAAACAAAACGTCATTATCGCTTATAATAATTCATATTATTAATGTATAATAATGGAATCAAACCGAGTGACTTCTCACATAAACATCAATAATCAATACCGGTGCTACTATATACAACCACACGACATCGTACTTTTTTACTACCGGTAGTTCAACAAGAACCACTTTAAAACTTCCGCCGTTATTTCAATAAAATATTTTTTGTCGTTTTCTCGAATCCGATAATTACATTCAATAGGGTCCACCAATGATTGGTAGCTTGTACGAATATTCCTGCTAAACCGAATATTCCCCACCAATCGAATATAATATAACCACTTGCATACTTTGCAAAATTTATAAATACTACCCACAACTATAATATTATCTTAAATTCACACCACAATATTAAAAAATTATTTTGACAAAATTTAAATCTTTATTGATAAAATCTGAGGTCTCACAAAAGAGGCTCAAATGGTTTGATATATGTAAAGCAACCTCTACAATATGGCTTTGATTGCCAGCAGAAAGCAGAAGCTAAAGATAATCAGATTATTAGGAAGACAAAAAGGCATGAAGGGGAAGATAGATTAAAAACAAACATGGTTATGAGAGAATCAAACACAACTGAAACAAACGAATCTATAACATTTATACTTCAACATAAGTGGAGACAGAGTCGAGAGGTTCAAAATACCTTTCCAAACCAATATATGTCTGACTTTGGTTTACTTCAGCCATCATAGGGCTTGTCCTATAGTTTGGGGTTTGGCCCATTTACTTTGTACATTTCCTTTCTTTTTAATACATGCAGTTTAAATTTAGCAAAAAAAAGAAAGAAAGAAATGACAAGTACCAATCAATTAAGAGGTTCAATTGGATAATCAGTATTTTGGTGCCACTCACCCTACAAACAAATGAAAGAAATTAATTGGGTAAACAATTCAGCATTATGAAATAAAGATATATATTATCAATTTATTTTTTATAAAGTATTTTCTTTCTGAGTAAAGAGGGTTTAAAATATGTAAGGGATATACACCATAACTCATGTGGAGTAGGTTATGGATTAGCCTACAAATTTGTACTGCATTTTGTATAATACTCCTAAGGTTTTTGATAGATAATAGTTTTCTGTTTTCCCTGCTACTATGTTCAGTTATCACGAATTAGCAGCACCATCATCAGTAAAGTTGCAACACCTGAATTTAGGAAATGACCTAGCCATACCATAATGACTATCAAATCTATGTAAAAGACAGTAGAAAAAAAAAGTATCCTGAATTAATGAACTAGCTGAGGTAATACTAAGGATGTTTGTGATATATATATATATAGAAGTATTAAATGGAATTGAAAAATTTACCAAAATGAAGTGTAGAACAATCAATTGAAATGAAATGATGAACGAAGTCAAGCAAATTAGGCAAGATAAGCGACTTAACCGGGCAAATGATCGGCAAACGATTTGGCAAGACTAAAGCGGTGATAAATTTGGGTGAAAATGATAAGCGAGGAACCAAATTCAATTGGACAAATCGATTGAGCTAGCTCTGATATGTTAGCTTCGAATCAATTGGGGCCAAATCGCGAGGGAAACAGAGAAAATAAGAGAGGGAATGAAAAATAGACTCGTTGCCGTCGAACCAGGGTTTAAAATAAAAGACTTATTCTCAACGGCATAGCCGTCGATAATGACCCTGTCGATATAGACTCATTCCCGACGGCATACCCGTCGTTGCTAACATTAGTACCGTCGCCAATGAGATTTCCCTCCACCGGGAAAGTCTGGCGCCAAATAAGAAGTACATTACCGACGACATACATTGGCGACGGTTAGCCCGTCGAGATTGACATTATTATCGATAGGGATGTTGCCGTCGGCAATAAGCCCGTCGCCAATGACCCTTATTTTTGTAGTGGGATCACAACCCTGTGTGGTTATCAAGGATGGATGGTCACATGGGATTGGCAAACTAATTTAGGGAAGAATTAAATCTATTAGAAGCAAAGAAACTTGCATCAAAGCTAAGATTACATCTGATTAAGCTTTGTGCAAGGTAAGTCATGTTTTCGATTATGTTCATAGAAATTGAGTTAAATAATATCTTGTATTGCTATAATTGTTGGGATTGGTTGTGTGAATTGATATGGTGAAGGGATTGCATGAATTCTTGAGCAATAAGGATGGACATTTATGGCTCGACCACGTACAAATGTCTATGAAATTTCAAATTGTAAACATTGTATATTAGATGTTTTACAAAATGCTTCAATGAGATTATTTTGCTAAAATATGAAAATTAGATGATGTTATTTGAGAAATATGAGAATTAGATGATGTTATTTGAAAATTATTATTGATATGATAATTCTTTCCTTAGAGTAAGAAGGATTATGTTTTGCATACATATGGAATTCTATATGTTGCAGGGGTATAAAGCAAGTTATGCTCACGTCTACCCATTAGATTGTATACATATGGAACTGTTGTGTCACTCCTTAATTTCAAAGCAAATGTATTTACATAATATATAGTCAGACACTTGACATCTTAATTACAAAATGTCTCAAATTTGCTACTTAATACGTAAAGCATAACTGGGTATTAGTCGGTTTAGAGATTCGCACATGCACGCAGTATCATAAACATGGTGTATGGTGACGGTATATTACTTTTGTGAAAGGTTATGCAATTGATGTTCAAAGATTGCAGTACTATGTGGTAAACACATGGACATCTATTGATTTTAGGATGAAATAGGTTCTTAATTTAAGAAGATGTTGTGGTTTCTTTAATGTCCGTTTTTGGTAAATAACAATTTTGAAGCGCATAGATCTCATTTTTTTTGTAGGACTATATTAAACTTCTATTTGGTTACTACTATTTGTCTTATCACCTGCAAGATATGATGCTCGTGAGAGAATTTCTAGTCCCTGATTCATTGTTATTAAGTGATCAGGGTATAGTTGTTTAACGTAGGTGGACATAGGTTGAAGCCCAAATTTTTTTTACCAGTTTTTGTTCATTTCTCTTTTCTCTCAATTATAGAAGTAAAGGTTTCTATGAGCAAGTAGACATTAAACTAAGTGGGTATTTAAAAGGGAATCTGAATACTTATTGTCATAAACATAAGATGAAGAATCTTAAAAAAAAAACCCCAACTTTCCCAAACTCAAGGAAATGCCAAGAAACTACAGAAGAAAAAAAATAGATCTTTGTTGTGAATAATAGAGACTAGAGCTGAATCAAATCTAAAAGTAAAAGAATAAAAATAAAAATCAAGACCAGTAAACGCCAGTTTAGTTTTCAAATTTATTAAGAAAAGACTTGAGCTCACTTAGTAAGACTCAGAGAACCAGTGAAACTAATGCTATTAGTAGATTAAATGAGTGAAACATATGAGAGAAAACTATATAAGATACAGACTCGCTTAAAAAAACAGTGAGCAGAGAAAGTCTCATGAGTTGGAGCAGTAAATGTAGATTACTTGAAAGAAAGCAAGGAAGTGAGCTTTAACATGTAGAATCCAAATTTGTCCGCAAATTGTATTTGTTTGTAAGAGGGAGAGATTTTCAGTAACTGTTGATATGATTGACAGAAAGAGTTTTCTATTGTGAATGGGTTAGTTCCAGGTGAGATAACATACAATACATATATATTATTAAAAATAATAAATTATTAAATATATTAATATTATTTAATCATAATATTAATATATAAATTATTGTTAATATACTTGAATGATGATTATTATTATATTAAATTATTATGATGTATGTTATCATTTGAAGGAAGAAATTATGGATATGAATGAGATAGATAATGAACTACGAACAAGGCAAATTTCTCAATTCTATTATGTTTGTGGATTTGGTATTGATTATGTGTAATCATTGTGGCATTGTGATATGATTTTTGTGTATGTTAAATAAAATACTATGCTTTATGAATTGTTTAAAGTCAATATATGGCTAATGGAATTGGGTTGTGAAACTCAATTTTACTGAGATATATGATAGCATATGTTGTAGGATGTAACTCTATAATCTGAGATCATGATACATGTTTAGATGCATTGTATAAAATTTATGATGCATGTATCATAGGCATAGTAAAAGGAATATGTTATATGCAGTGTTGTGCTATGTGAAGCATGATAGATTGTTAAATTTGATGGGTTGTCGAGCTTAATCTTGCAAAAATATAATTTTTGCATGTTTAAAATGAGATATGATCTCTAGTTGACCAGATGATAACGATTGGAAGACGTACAAAGGATGTATCTTCTTTATTTAGAAGTTGTAGAGAATCATGATGCGGATTCTAGATATGACTAAAAGACAACTATGTACAGTTTGAACTGTTTATTGAATTAGGAATATTTGTTTGAAGAGGTGAGTTGTATATATTCATATCTTAATTTGGTAAAATAAATAATAAAATAAATATGATTTTGAAACAAGAGAATCGTAAAGGTTGCGATTAGGGGAAACGAATGAAAAACCGAAAGAAAATTTTAAATTATTCGTAATTTTATCAAGATAGATGAAAAGGAAAAAGATGTTAAGCATAAACTTCGGATTGAAATGAGGTTTAAATCATCTTGAATTAATTTTTTATAAATAAATAATAAAAAATGATGAAAAGATAATACCTAAACTCAAATGATTCTTGAAAGAAAAAAAATCTTAAAAAATGCGTTAAGATATACGATGATCGAAGACACAAAGGCAAGATTAGAGGATAATAATAAAATAATAAATAATATGATTAAAGATGAAAGAAAAGAAGATCGTGAAAATGAAAAGATCTTAGAATGAGAAAATAATCATAATATAACACGATTATAAGATAAGATCACGACGTGATCCGACGATCAAAATCAAAGAATAACAGCTTAATCAATCAAATGATTGAAAATTTAGAGCAGAATGACTATATGGAAATGGTACTATGTGATAGTACAAAGAAAACTCAGAAAGAGTTATGAATGATGAAATACAAATTAAATAAAATTTGTATTGAGCAAAGAACAAGATAAAATTTGATGAGATTAAGTGGGATTTCAATTGAGGACTCATGTGGTAGCTGAGTTGTACAAACCTTTGTATTGGAAGGGGTTTTGTGCTCGGTTTAACAACCACTTAGTTTATCACACTAATAATCGTTGAAATGTTGGTGTTGCGAAATCGATATACATATGCTGAGAAGGTGATTCTTTTCTCATGTATATATTTGATTGTTAGAGAATATTAAGATTATGTGTGAATTCTGAAAACTCATGTTTATGATAAGTTTAACTCATAATCATATGGAATGTTCTTGAACCCCTAAGCGTATGGACAGTCTCTGATTGGTTCTTGGACTACATATTGCTAGGACAAGTTCTTAAACTCATATTTTTATGGCAAGTTCCTAAACACATAATGTGTTGTAAGTTTAATGAACTGTCCCAGGGTATGTGTTTAGAACTATTTGTTTTAATATATTAGAAGTTAATGGTGTTAGAGATGAACATAATTGTATATTGAAGTTTTGGAAATAGTTAAAGTGGATGAAGAAGAAATGAATATTCTCAAATCTTCTAGTTATACTAGATTTCGAAATTTATTGGTTCATGCTGGCAATCGCACTATATATTGTGTTTTTGAAAAATATATTGGGTCAAATTGTTGAACCAATAAGTTTTAAAAAGTTTGGTGGTTTTCTATGTCTACGCTAATTGTTTATGCTAGACAAATAATTTGAAAAATATCAAAAGAATTTTATATAGTCATCAATTCATCATTAATATGATGTAGATATGAGAAATGATGGAGTCATCAATGCAGTCTAATCTAGTGTTGGATGTAATCTAAGGATCGTCAACCCACTATGGTATGATGTACTATGACAAAGTCATAAAGTGACGATATTCTCAACGGGCTGTTAAATACAATGTGGTACTATGCGTCATAAAATGATTTTCAGTATTTTTAATAATTAAAGAAGTGTTATTGCCGGTTGAATTGGCTAGACACATATTCAGATATTGCTTATATTAAGCTTTTGAACTACCCAACTAAATTGAATTGGTATGGAATCAAGACTGGGTAAGAACTTCCTTATAGTGGGATTATTTTATATTGCGTCCTAGGGACGACAAAGAGGAACTGAAAGAAATTGTTCCATCAAGATAGTGTTGATCGACACAAGACATTGCTGTATTGGGAAATTCTGTTTGCACAAAATAACGGCAAAGATATTATGGGTCAACAATGGGTATAAACAGGCTGATCACCTATATGCCAGTAAGATATGTCGGTGTGCAAATGGATTTCTGTTAAAACCTTTTCAAAAATAAAGCTCATGGTCTTTATGACTTTTAGCATGATATAAAAAGTTCTTCCTAAAAGAATCTTTTAAATTCTTGAATTATTTATATTGTTTCACAATTATTAATCAATTGTGAGGAATTTCTATTTTGAAAATTGGGTATAGAGAGAATAAAGTTCCTTAAGAGGAACTAGGTTATCAGGACATGATGGAAGAGTAAGGGCTGCTGGAGAGGGAGTAACCCCTACTCTATTTTTCCACACTTCACGACATCGAGGATCTTCTAATACGGCCATCGAGAAGATAATTACTGAATTGCAGCAAAAATTGAAAGAAAAAGAATTGCAAGAAAAACAGAGCATAGAAGACATGAACAAAGAAATGCATAAAGAAGTGAATCGACAATTACAAGAACAAAAACAGGAAATGGATAAAAAATTACAGGAATAAATGCTAATAGTGCAACGATTGATAATGCAAAATACATCTCAAGGAGGGTTAACACCATAAGCCACCTCTGGAAAGATGACATATCATGTGAATATTTCATATTTGATTTCATTATATTGAAGTTATATATGTTGCATGAAAAAGCACATGTATTTGTACTATGTTTAGCATTTTAAAATGCAGTCATCAATTGGATCTCGTAAAAGTTCTTCTTCTTGTAAGGTAAAGTCCATTCCTAAATAATTTAAAGGATTCTCATTTGTAGTTACATGTCTACGACTTAATATATTCCAAATCTCGGAGTTTAAACCGTGCAAATTGTTGGACCATAAAAAAAATCTTGTCGCATTAGGTCACGTCTATTCCTCGGCTGAAGGAGAGTTGATCATTCATGTAGTTGCACTCGGAGCGGATTTATTACATGTTGAAATTAATGTGTTGAAAATGCCACAATTCTTATTACCACGTCCATTTGGTGAATTCTTAACTGTTCAAGATGCACTCAACTCTTTTGTGGCTTGGCCAAAAGAATTGGTGCTCCCTATCACCAATGTAAGTCTTATCTGCTGTCTCATTTATGTTTGTACCTTAACCACATGTGGCAAACCGTTTAAATTATTTACTTTAAGCATTTAATCATATTAATAATCTTTTTTTATAATCCAATAGGCGTCAATGTGCAATGATGTGTTTGAGCAGTTTTATTAAAAAACAGAAGAAGATTTGATAGATTAACACCGTTGAGATTACTTTGGATGCTAATATATTTTGTCAAGAGTCTGGTACAACGGTATATGTGGCATTAGAAGATGTTCAATATATATGCAAATGCCAAGAGCTCACAGGCAATGTCATTGTTACATATATAAGGTAATCATTTCTTTATGATTTTAGACCACTATGAAAAGATGGCACCAGATGAACGTCAAAAAGAGTTTGGATTTTTAAACCCAGTGTCCATCAATGCTACTGTTATATAAGAGGGACAAATTTACACATATAGTACTAACGAGATTGCAAAATGTAACACAAGAATACATTTTCATTCCTTGTAATGTGGGGTAAGTGTTAATTTAAATTCGTTAAGTACCAAATGAAATTTACAAAGATAATAGATATTAACGGTGCACTAACTTACACTCATGTATATATTTGTAGAACACACTGGGTATTGATGGTGTTTTTTAAAGAAAAGTTCTATTTTTGAATCCATTTGAAACAAAGAATAAATATTATTTATATGAGCATATGAAGATGTAAGTTTTCCTCCAACTACATATGCATGAATATATGGACTTTGATTTCGATATTTACACTTGTACGCATATTGACAATTAATTTGTCAATTTGACTTTCATGTTTTAGTGTTGGAGAAGCCCTAAAAACATTAAAAAAGAACGTGAAGCCGAAAGACAAGAAGGTTTTATTTTTGCGTGAAAATTAAATGAAATAAGATATTAATTTTTCTGCAACAAAAAAATTAAATTAAATTTTTACATGGAGACTATCGTTAATTTCACTTTATATATATATGGTAGGTAAATTTTCGAAGAAAATTAAGAAATTGGAAATGTGGTTATTTCATTATTGCGGTACATGAAGGACATTATAGAGAGGCCATAATTTTGCTACAATGGACTCTAAAATGGTAAGTAAAACAAAATTTTGACTTAGAACTATTAAGACTTACATTGCTATATATGGGAATGTGCCTAAATATATTACAAAATGATATTTTATAATTGCAGGTTTTAAAGAGACATTTCAAAAATGAATATTTCAAAACTATCGTCGGAGACATCGAATAAATTAGAGAGGAGTGTTGGTAAGTAAAAATTTGAATTTAATAGTCTTTTAGTCCGTACTTGGAAAAATAAAATCAAAATTAATTAATGAATATAATATGTTTGACTTTTGATTAAAGATGTTATATAAAAATACTTTTATAAATATGAATGAATGAGTTAATTAATGGTATGAATGGTTTAATGTGTGAAAGATTTAGGTTAAGGTGTCTCCAAATTTATATATATTTTTCGCTTTTGAATTCATGTTCATTTGTAGGTTGTTATTGGCGATGAATGGCATTTTCGACGTGAAAAATTTAAACCAATGTTTGTTTAAATCACGCCAAAAATTAATTTATTAATATTGGTCCTGTGACTAAGAATTTATATTGTTATAGGAATTAAATATTTTCACAATATTCAATTTATAATTATACATAAAGTTGTGTGTGAGTAGGTTGATAAGATATGGTGCTAATCTATATCTTACTAATAACAGATTAGTATTACAAAAATAAAGGAATTAAGGAAATTGAGAAAGAGTACTAGTTACCTTTTATCCATTATATACATTATAATATATATATATATATAGTATGTTGATAAATAATATTAATTATATGTGTTTTTATGTAGTGAATATGAATGTGTATATAAATAGTATAGAAAAAATATGCACTTACATGAATTTTAAAATGTGAATAAATAAATATATTTTTTATTTAGTTTATACTATTAAAGTTGTGAATTTACATATTATTGAAGTTTAAAGTTGTTAGAATTAATTTTGGGTTTTGCTGCCTAATAAAAAAAAAGAAAAAGAAGATAAATAATTAATATGGTAGTGAGAGAAAGTGAATGAAATGAAAATAAAAAGTTTAATGAACAATTCATTAATGCAAATTTAATAAATAATAATTTATTAACTTAATTTAAGTTAACTCGACCAACCAAATTAATGTAATTCAGTTGAAAATACAATAATCTTGACGTATTATATACTAGTATTGATATAGTATAGATTAACACATAATAAAATTAAGTAAATGATATTTTTTGCCTTTTTAGTAAAATGTGTAGTGTCAGCGTCAAATGCTCCCTTCCGAGTTCCAAATCAGATAGAATCTAGGATACAAATTAGCTGGAGTACTGAACCAATTAAAGAAGGAACACCCGTACCCTATACATGTAATAGATCATATAAGAGAACCTAGCTAGATCTTAATCACCGAACAAGATAAACCTAATGCGTTATCCTGTGAGAATTGAACTCACAGTTTATTTTTGTACCAATATACACCTTTGCTCTTGTCGCCGTCCTCTTCCTCAACATATGGACACTCCTTTGATTTTCTCCACATTGCCTTGTAAAATGGAGTGCCGTCATAATGATAATAATCCCCCAATACTGGCTTGATCGCTTCAGTAGCCTCCTCAGCATGATAATGAGGAATGGTGGAGATCAAATGGTGAAGCACATGGGTATCGGATATGTGATGGAATACTTTGTTTAGAATTCCATAATCCCTATCGATAGTGGCTAGAGCTCCCCTCAACCAGTCCCATTCGGAAGAATCGTAGTGAGGCAAGGAAAGATGAGTGTGATGCAGTAAAGTGATCATTACAAGAAATCCATTTACAACATGTAACGGAGCTCCATATACTAGCATAACCCATGAAAATCCTTTTACTAAGGCGATGCGGTATAGCCCATAACCAGCTGTAAGAAAACCAATATCAGACAATAAGATTTGAGCCCGCTCACGTTCAGAGTAAATAGGACTGTATGGGTCAAAGTGGTTGGCAAACCGATCATAAGATCGTCCGGCATTTTCTTTGTTTTAATTTTTGATGGCATTATATATATATATATAACAAACGTTGATGGTACTTGTTGTTTGATTTGGTTTTGACAAACTAATTGAACTTTTTGATATGTGATCGATTTATCATTTATGGGTTTTGTTTCCTTTTTGTTTTGGGGTTAATATATATGATATAATGATACTCGGTCAAGTTTCGTCTTTGAGTTTAGAGAAATAATATTTTTGTTGCCCTGGAACAATTGGGGTTATGCATTCTCCTTTTATCTAGTAGCTCATTATATTGTTTATTGAAGATGGATATGCTGATTGATCAGTATACTGTTATAGTTTCCTTATCTAGTTGGATTCCCCTTGTTCGACACTTTGAAGGAAAAAAAATTTATGACTTTCCTTGTTGATGATAAGAATTCTTGGAGTTTTAGTATGTTATGTGGTCACTTATAATTTGAAGGCATCACTCTACAAGAAGAAGAAAACAAGGCTTGAGTGTTCATGACACCAAGTAGTAGAAACTATGCAGCTTAATTGATATGTATTGTAAGACCCCGAAATTTTTAAATAAAAAGGAATTTCCTTTATTTTGAAATAGTAAGGGTTGATTTGATTAATGTGGATAGTTAAGGGTTAAATACGCAAATATTTCAAAATAAGCAAGTGGTTATAAAATATTCATTGTTGTTTGGGAATATTCGTTTGGTCGTGGAATATTAAATGCTTGTCGGGGAATATTCGTGCGACAGCGACTACCATGTAGGGCCCCATAACTGAAAAGCGATTGGATGAAGAAACGACAAATATAAGTTATTTTTAAATAACGGCGTAGTTGTTACGCAACATTGGAATACCCGGTGGTTAAAACACACTAATACTGCGTTGTTGAGCAAGTGGACGCCAGATTGCACCAATTATTGATTCTTACGTAAGAAGGCACTACTCAATAATGGTTACGATAATTCTTTATTCGATATTTTATTGAGTTAATAATTGTTTGTGATATTTTTATATTGCTGTGTTTTTGATAATTCTCATTACACAAGTATCTTTCATTATCGAAGCAATAATTCATATTATCTGAATAATATTATTAGATAACATTATTGGCAATGTCTAGAAAGTTACATCTAAGGAGAGGTTTGATCATCTAATTGCAAGGCGCATGATGAAGAAATTCTTATTGAAAGCCCCTCTTTCTGGAACCTACACGGTTGTCAATATTGTGATTCTCAGAATATTATTTGTGAATAATTAATTATTGATTTATATGATGAGGAAAATATTGATTTTATGTGGATATAGATGGAGAAAATTTTTAAAATGACAATTGTTGAAAATTAATATTTTATCTTTTTCGATAAAATAATTCATTTAAATATATTATTTTAATAATATATTAACGGTGATATTTTTACAATGAATGTGGGATATATGAGTATATGAGGAGGAAGAGTATTTTGTGGCATTAAATGTTTAACACATGTTTTGTGTGTTGGTGGACACAATTATTGAATCAAATTTGATTATAACCGTAAAATCGCATGTTTGTGGATTTCGGTCGATTTTGTTTGGAATTTGGAAAAACTTTCTTCTGCAAAGTTGTAGAGAATTGAATTTCCTATAATAACTCATGAGATTCGAATTTTCTGATGAAAGGGCTATTTATTATGAATTATTGAAGTTCAAAACTCAAAATAATTGATTTTTGGAGTTTAAATTATTTTTGTTAAGAAAAACGTTTTTTTGTATTTTTTTGGACATCATTAACATGTGTGGCTGGTGTTTTGACCAAAAGGTGGGCTAAGGAAAATTTATATAATTATATTAATATTATATTAAATTTTCGCTTTGGTGTTCTAAGCGTTTTCCTATAAATAGGGTGCTTAGGTTAGAATTAAAATCACACCGTAAACTGAAGTTTTCTCTATTTCTCTCTCGATATTTTGAGCGTATTCTTGTGAGTATTTTGAGTATACTTTGAGTATTGCTAGACGGTGTGCAAGTTCCTTCAAAGACTATATACCTTATTCTAGCTAGAAATCTTGATCTTTTCGAGGTAAGGGATATTATTTTTTTTTGTAATGATATTATTTCTTCAATATCATTATCTTGAAATGTTGATCTGAAGTTTTTATCAAATTTGGAACTTTTTTATGTATCGGGGTTACTATTCATGGGTTACTTATTCATGAGTTACTATTCACGAGTTCTTATTCAGCGAGTTCTTATTCACGAAAGTACTATTCATGGCGTGAAGATGTTTTTGTGGAATTTCTATCTTTTGGTGTCGGAGTTACTATTCACGTATCTGAACTATTCACGTATACGGCACTATTCACGATATCTGGTCTTATTCAATTAAAAAATAAAATTTCTTCTTTTCGTCCAAAACATCTATTCTCGGATACTAACTCGATTGTATCCATGTTTTGATCATTCTTGAATTTTACACCACTATGATTATTTTTGAGGTATTTTTGGACGTGGATAAAACCAAGTACGAATCCTTAATCCTTAATCCTTGTCATTTTGTTTCACCGGATTCGTTTCTTTAAAAAATATTTTCATCATCCTCGGTCTTAAATGATGATATTATGGAATATCTTTGGCTGTAGTGCAAAGATGAATGATTTCTGAAGAATATCTTTGGCTCAGTAGTGCAAAGATGAGCAGTGTTTAAATGAACATGACCAATCGATGAATATCTTTGGCCCAGAGTGCAAAGATGAATATTTGATTCGGATGCATATTGATTGATGTTACGAGGATAAAATATTGATGATGGACTTATTAAATTCATAGATTATAGTAGATTTCATTCTCTACGTAACTCTTCTATGAATTATTATTTCAATTGCGAATATTGATCTCAAACTTGTTGCCTATTGTATTCTATCGATTTTTCCTGTTGAAGACTAACGATAATTTGTTGTATATTATCTTAGTCATAATATTCTTTATTGGGCTAGTTGAGCTCACCCTTTTCCTTGTTGTTCCATTTTTCTTCTCGGGGGCGAGAATGTAGCGAGTCTTAGTCGGGTATGGAATGAAGGTTCTAGAGAGAGTTGTTTAGTAGTCCTCACCATTTTTGTAAAATAATGAATCAATAATGTGATGAGGATTTATTTGAGTATAGATATTGTCTGTAAGATAATATTTGTATTCAAACTCACGCTTTCTTGTTGTAATAATAAAGTTGTAGTTGTTTCTGTACCATGTATTTGGCGACTCGGAATGGGTGTTGTGTATACCTATTTTTTGGGCGTCACGGTTAATATATCGAGCTTAGGGATATGATCTCCTGCGGAGATCGGGAATAGAACTAGGAGGGAGAGACGAGTAAATCCTTCGCTAGTGTGTCCTACCTAAAGCTTATTTGTTAGTTAGTCGGTATATAGGGATATTATGTGATATATTGATTTCCTTAATTAACCCTTATTTTATATGATGTATTTGAGAATGTCGAATGAGAATATTAATGATGGAGTAAATGAGATCGTAGAGATGCCTCATACTCACCAACGAGGAGAACGTCAACAGTGGTAATGTTCCTCCCATGAACAACACCACCGAGCGGCGATGATGAACGAGGGATGTTTAGAAGCTTTTTGCGATTCATGCAAAATCGAAGGGAGACTTCGTGTTCAAAATACGGGGAGGAAATGATAGCAATTCACGAGTGGTCACAACCCAAGCGATTCAAAGAGTTGGGACCACGGAAATGGGGAAAGCGGATCCGATTAAAGGCGGAGACGTGGGTCAAAACAAATTACCAAGATATTCGATGTCTTGGGATGCACGGAGAACAGAAAGTTCCATTCGCCACATTTATGTTCCGTGGCGAGGCAGACATCGGTGGGGAATCAGTAAGCGTACATCCATCCAAACCACTCAAAGATGTCATGGGAGACGTTTGAAACAATTCAATGACAAGTACTTCCCCGAAAGTATTCGTCATATGAAGGAAGTGGAGTTTATTAGACTAGAAAGCGAAATAACATGACGGTGTCCCGTCCCAAAGACGAAGTTTCGCGAGTTATCGAGTTCAGCACCTCATTTGGTGGAGAATGAGGAACGTATGACGCGGATGTTTCGGAGAGGTTTGAAACCCGACATACGTCGAAGATCTCATTTCTCATAAATTTTCTCTATTCAGATGTTGTCAATGGGGCTCAATTGTTAGAAGCGAGATAACGAGTACGCTCAACCGAGGGACCATAACCAGGATCATCACAAAGATAGCGATCATCGTAATAACGATAACCAAATGGAGAAAGAAGAATACTGACAAAGGCGGTAACCACTCTGGTGGTAATCGTGGCCATGAAAATAGAAGAAGCGAGTCGGGAGGAGATTTTAAAAGAGGAGATTCAATAACGCACCATGTGAAGACGCCGGCGCTTATAGCAACTAGTTTTAAGGGAGGAGAACGACCACCGGTCGTATGTTACAAATGCGGAAAAGAGGGACATATCATTGAAATTGCCCACACAACAGTTTAAGGTATGCTATAGTTGTGGAAAGGAAGGACATATCGCTTCGAGATTATGCAGTGGCGAAACCTAGTTCAATGGGGACGGTGACTCAAAAGATCGTCCCCGAAAAAGTCAAAGTCAACGATTCCGGAAGAGCGTTTGTCGTGGACCGGTCAAAATGCAAGGAACCCGAACGAAGTTAGCACGGGTTAGTCAATTATAAATTCTTCTGCGAAGTATATACCTTACTAGATATCTGCGGTTCTACCCATTCTTTTATCTCTCTACTTGCGCTCAACGCTTTAAACTTGACTCGGAGAAATTAGACTTTGACCTATCTGTGGAAACTCCGTTAGGAGAAACTTTCATCACATCCACCGCTTTATAAATCTTGCTTGATTCAGTTGGCACTATCACATTACACCGTTAACCTTATTTCTATAGAGATATTTGTTTTTGATGTGATTTTAAGGTTAACTACTCATCACGCCGAAATTGATTATTTTCGTAAGGTTGTTAGTTTTCATATTCCTAAGCAACTTTGTTATTCAATTCAAGCAATCAAACCATTGTAGTCAAACATTTTCATATCAAAGCCATGAAGTCATTCGTTTATTACGGATGTCAAATTTTCTTAGTCCATGTTATGGATTTGAATAAAGACACGTCGATTTGAATAATATTCCTGTTGTTATTGATTTTTCTCGACGTATTTCTGAAGAATTTCTTGGCTTACTCTCAAAGCTCGATATTAAATTTTGTATCGACTTTGAACCCGGTCTAAAACTCATTTCTAAAATCTCAAATCGAATGGCTCTATTGAACTTCGAGAGTTAAAAATTCAACTATAAATTTGGTACACGAGCCTTTATCTTGTGACTTCCTTTGTGGAATTCACCTAAGCGAGACTCTCTGTAGGGGCGTCATATTCGCGCGATAGTAGATCGATAGGTGTCATTGTGACGTCTTATCCAAGATTGGGATATGAGTCACGATTGAGAGCAACCTAAGTCGAATCTAAATACGTAGCTTTCTGAAGCTTAGTTGGTTATTATCGAAGATTCGTTGAAGGATATTCTCGAGTCGCTATTCCGTTAACTTAGCTGACTTGAAAAGATACAAAATTCGTATGGAGCGAGGAATGCAAGAAGATTTTCCAAGAGCTCAAGAGGCTGAAAGTAGTATGCACACAAGCCAATCATGTTTGATGATAAAGCATATACTTTTTAACAATCTTATTCATTTATTAATAAAAAGTATTAATTTATTAAAGGCTTTTAATTATCTACGTGATCTTTGTTTTATAATATGTGATAAACCCATAGTTTTAAGCAATGCTTTTAGAATAATGATGATGATCATTCTAATGAGATCTAAATTCTTAGAAAGCTTAAAACTAAAATAGTTCCCAATCATTGGATTACTAAATTGGGGATTAGTGAATCCGGATAGATTGGGTACATACGTTGCTTTCTTTCATTGGATGAGGATGATTGATCTCATGATCATTTGTGTGGAGACACTAAAGCAAGTATGTAGGTGCTTATTAGAGAATAAGTTCATTTGAGCATTGGCTCGCTAAGGAATACCTAATGGAGTTTTATTTGCTCGTCGATAGGAATTCACAGTAGTGATAGTAAGACTGAGTAATCCTTGGACTTGAGATCATCATAGTATCTTGTGTATAATGAGTTATACTTTGACTTATTCCTTAAGACCCTTAGGGTATATCAAAGGGTATGCTTGGGTATAATAAGTTTATACATGGAGATAATGTATGATCAATAAAGAATCTACCACTTCTAATAAAAAGAAGAGAAATGTCCTATGTGATTCGATAAATGACAACCCAAAGAGTCCTTGGCGGCGCGAATGAAATTAGAAAGGAGTTTCTAATTTGCATTATTTGAGTTAATGCATTTAAGGATCGAAATACATATAATTAAATAAAATAAGACTTGATGGTAATTCCATGCCTTATATTTAATTGGGACATTGTATGGTGGAAGGATTGAATTGTGCGGTAACTATTTACTCAAAGGTTCTTTTATGATTAATGTTGAAATCTATATTATCCGGAAAGTCGTTGATCGCTAGGAGAACTATCCCTATTGTAGAATAAATATTATTTATTTAAATAAATTAATTATTTAATTTATTTATTTAAATAAGATTAAATTGTTCTAATTGATTTATTCACAACCTAGGTTTAATATGGAGAACCTAAAGGGTCACACCATAAAAGGAAGAATAATTATTTAAGAAGTTAATGGCATAATCGTAATAATATATTAAGTATATTTAATTTAATCTATGGTGATAGAATAAATTAAATAGCTTAATATTTATTATTTAATATTTAGAAATATTAAATATAAATTAATAAGAGGAGTCTTATTAATATTATTACAATTATTATTATTTTAATTTCTAAAAGAGTTTAGGAATTAATTTAATATAAGTATTTCTCATTTATTCCTAATTGGATTAGGAAGGAAAATTAGTTAAAGGAGTTTAATTAATTATCCCTAATAAGATTAGGGAGCTTAATTAATTAAAAGAATTTAATTAATTAAATAAAACCCAATTCCTTAATTGTTAAGATGGGTTATTTACATCTATAAATAAGAGGAATCTTATTATGGGTGGGTATGGGTTGTTGATTTTTCAACATACGTAATAATTCCAATTGTTGGAGAAATGGCACCCTTTCTATAGAGATAGAAAAACTAGGGTTTAGGCAAACACCCATCTTCTTGAATTTTATCATTCCTTGGTGGATCACCTCTGAGGCCAAACATTTGGGTGGCTAACGTTGATCGAAAGGAAGGAACCAAACCCGGTGGATTCAAGATTGAACGCGAAAGGATTTGGAGGTGAACTTGTCTTGAGGAAGCTCGATCTTCAAGGTATGATTTATTCTTTATCTTTTCGTTTAATTAATAATTACATAAAGGATGATCCTAGTATATGGTTTCAGTAAATTTTTAAACTCGATTTTACACGCTTAGCACTTTTATATGCAATTTGATTGCGTTATGAATATTACAAACCTAATAAAAGATCGTAGAGGCCAAACCATTATCACGAATTATTAATTGTTGATTTAATTTGTATATTGATATGTGTTTTGAACAATTTAATTGGGCGTAATTTTATTAGATAAAATTTAATTAAAAAAAAAAACGTGTTTTTTTTTTAAAGGGACGCAGGTGTCATTTGTTTAAAAGGCAACGTGCAATTTTTTTTCTTTTTGCAAAAACCGGACATGTCATACGAATTGGTTAAAAGCAACAGGAAATCAAGTTTTTTTTTTTTAAAAGGGATGGACATACACGGATCCTGCACTTTTATAAAAAAAAAAAAAAAAAGGGGGTCAACCTCTTTTTAACTGATTCACGGTAATTATATATATATATATTACTATTATATATGATTACTGTTATATATATATTTTTTAATAATAAACATATATATACGGTTATTATATATATATAATAGTTATATATTATATATATATTATATAATATTATATATATATTATATAATATTAATAATTTTATTATTAAAATAAAAGGTTTATTTTAATTTTAAAATAAAAGTTTATTTTAATATTAAAATATAAATTTTATTTTAATTTTAAAATTAGAATTTCATGCTAACTAATTAGAGTTGAAATTGGATTCCATGATAACTAATTGGAGTTGAAATTGGATTCTATTTTTCCTTAAATAAAGGAGTTTATTTAGATATGAAATATGATTTTATATTATTCAAAATAAAGGAGTTTATTTGTGAATAGGAAAGAGAATCCTAATTTCCTTAAATAAAAGAGTTTATTTAAATATGGAATAAGATTTCATATTATTCAAAATAAAGGAGTTTATTTGTGAATAGGAAAGAATATCCGTGTTTCCTTTAATATTTTTTTTACATGGAATTGGATTCCATAATTAATTAAAATAAAAGAGTTTATTTTAATTAAAGATTTTTTTATTACATGGAATTGGATTCCATAACTAATTAAAATAAAGGAGTTTATTTTGATTAAAATAAAATAGTTTATTTTATTCAAAATTAGATAAATTAAAATAAAATAGTTTTATTTTGATTTAAATTTGGATTAAAATAAAGGAGTTTATTTTGATTCAAAATTAGATTTTATACTAACTAAATTTGCCCATTAAATGATATCAATATATATATTAAATGTTTATTATTCATGAGATGAATGTTATTTATTGATGCATATGGTGATGTGTATGATAATAAATGGGATTGACTATGACTTTATTGACCAAATGCGATTGGATTTTATTTTAGTTGGATGCAATGAATGTATGGGTTTTATTAAATGGGTTCAATGCACCTCGCCTTCTCTAATTTTTCTTAATGTAAATTCTATCTCTCTCTATGTCTTTCCTTCGATCACGATCGAGGTTTCTATTTATTTTAAAATAGTTATGTAATAGGAATAGTTAGAATTAAATTTTAAAAAATTAGAGATCGAGGATAAGGAGGCCTTGAAGACCCGTTTGTTATGGAGCCCGGTTTAAATGTAATAGTTATATTTAAATATTATTTCTTGCACCCCAGTAGGTTTGACCTTTTAGTTTCACTTGGTGGCTCTAGTGAACCAAACTAGAATAAAAGTCCATAATCAATCCGGGTAGAATATAGTATTCTATATGTGCATGCGTATATTATATATATTATATATTATGCAAACATGCTTCGCATGTTTATTAATATAATGCCAGTATTTTATATATATATGCATACGCTTAAAACAAGATGAGACAAATTATAACAAACCCCTCAATTTTTATATTAAGTCCTAAGCGTTCAAAGATATTTGGAATATCGAACGTAAGCTTTCTAGCATGATAAAATTAATAGAGTATTAAATATTTAATACTGAGTTTGTTGTGTCACCACAAGGCAAGTATTAAGTATTTAAGATGTTAATTTATCACATTTGATGCTTATAAAGAAAATTGAACAATATTGTTTTGTTGTGTCACCACAAGGATGATATTTTTCTTTTTTTGAATATATGGAGTGCTAGGTGGGACTTAACTTGGATAATTTTGATTCTGGATGTGCCACCACTTGATCAAAATAATCTAAGAGGCAAAAGAAAAGGAGTTGCATAGTTGATGTAATTGACAAAAGTTGTCTACCTATTTATTTATATATAGTTTGTTGTGTCACCACAAGGCTATATACATTTGAAATGGGATCCTTATTCTCACTAAAGAAATCTTTAATTAGATTTTGCCGAACTATATAAGTGAGGTAATATAGTTTGAAGAAAATAGTGGGAGATACCAATTTAAAACAAGACCTAATTTATTTTGGTAATTAATAATAGAATGTATGTTAAAATGTTGTTAAATACAAATTCATTTACGAAATTTTACAATGTCTAAAATTACTATCATTTGCGAAGCATATTAGATGCTAAATTAATCGTAATCAATTAAACGGATTGGTTAAGGAATTTGAGAATAGTTCTCATAGTTTGAAAAGCTATCTTATGTCCTTAATCGCCTATCCTCGCAGAATGGTTGCGAATAATGCCTCTGAGGAAGACATTGCTACTTTTAGAAAGTGGCAAGATGATGCACACGATTGGCTCGATGCATCATGCTCACTGCATCCATGAAAGTAACGAGCTTGACGTCAAGATGAAACTATGGATGCTCCTACTATATTCCCGCACATCAAGTAGTTGATGGTGACGAAAAGTGGGGCCGATAGATATCGAGATATCTAAAGAGCTCTTCCGATCTAGAATGGCCAATGGCACTATAAATGCAGATAAAAGTTCTTAACATAATCAATTTGATTGATCAATTAGACAACTGGTTTTGTCATGGATGGAGAGTTGAGCCAAGATTTGATCTTGCACTCACTCCGGACTCCTTTCACAATTGTTGTGAATTTTTCATATGAACAAGCTAGATATCGACTTTCTTTGATTTGCTTAACATGTTGAAAAATGTTGAGAGTCACTTTCCAACCAAGAAAGACCATGTCTTACTGGTAGGGGCCAAAGGATATTCTGAAAAGAAGAACGATTCAAAGAAGGTAAAGTGAAAGGCGTAAATAAAGGATAATAAGAGCAAAACTGATACGGATAGCAAAGGAGTTTGCTTCCACTGCAATAAGCCTGGACACTGGAAAGAAACTGCGAGAAGCATCTTGCAGAGGCTAACCAAAGAAGCTTAGTGAAGTTTTGGTTACAAATACAAATTTGTTCATGATTTAAAATAATTTTTTCTTTAAGTCAATATTCTACTTGGGTATTGGATACCAACTTTGGTTATCATAAATATAGATTTATGAAGGGACCAAGCAGAAGTAGAAAGCTAAACAAATATAAGTAATCCTATGTGCGGAAAATGAAGCAAAGGTTCTTTGCATTAGCTATAGAAACTTATAGTTTAGCATCGCCACGGAAAAATCTATTAAGTCGATAAGTTGTTATTGTATTTCAGATTCTTGTAAGAAATATTATTTCCATTTTATTGTTGGACAATGAAATCATTGGTATTATAATTAAGAACAATTGTTGTTCTATTTATAATAATAATGTTTTGTATAGAATCTGAATATTACTTAATAAATTTTGTATACTTGACTTACATAAAATTATTTTGCAAATTGAACAAAATAGTATAAGAAAAGGAGATGATCATTCAAAGAGTTGAATGTATGTATTTGTTGAAATACAAGTGTGAATTATTTGAAAGGTTGAAAGAATTGAAATGAAACAAATTGACAAAGTATTAAGATTCTTTGATTAGATCGAGGAATAAATACTTGTGCAATAAGTTTCTAGATCATCTCAAATGGTTTTCTCTCATAATGGACGCTCTCGATATGTAATAAATGATTTATGTATCCGAAAGGAAAAATCGTACCTTGTTGGACATAGTGCGGTCCATAATGATTTTACCGACATTCCAAAGATCCTTCAGGATAATGTCCTAGAAATGGTGCATATCTACGAAAATGGTAACCTCAAAATCCTATTGAAGACTCCATAAAAGTTATGGACGGGGAGGATTCCTAATCTTAAGTATGTTAAGATAAGGGTTGTCCAACTTATGTGAAAAGGTTTCAAAGGATAAGCTTGGGACAAAATTTGACATGTATGATTTGTGGGACATCCTAAAGTAAGTTTAGGGTATATGTTCTATAATCCTACTTAGCAAAAGGTGTTTGTTGCGAAACACCACTTTTCTAAGATAAAGGTGTTTATCATTAAAAGGGGCTAGTGGGAGGATTATAGATCTTGAAAGTTCAAGAACCACAAAACACTATAAGTCAAATAAGAGGAACACAGTAGATGACCTATTGTACCACAAACCAAATCGTAAATCGAATAATACATCAAGATACAGGAGGTATGGATTCATCATAGATGATGATGATGAGGTACACATCATAGAAGATGATAATCCAGTTACATACGATGAGTTAAGAGTTGTAGACACTCGTCGAGAAATTGATTGAAGCAATATTCTCAAAATGAAACATTCGTTTTGATGAGGCAATCAAAAGAGTTTGATTTTATCAAAATAAGAATGAACCTAGTGTGTACAAAAGGGTGAATTGAGAGCATCGTGAAATTTCTAGTATTATATGTTGATATACTACGGATGAGGAATTACATACCAATGCTACAATCGAGAAAGATAAAGTTGTCTAAACATTCCTCCATGAATGATTTGGAAGAGTATCTTAATTGGGGATATAAATCTATATAGATAGATTTAAGAGGATGCTCGACTTAACCCAAGGAACGTATATTCATTTGATGCTAAAGTCGTTTAGCATGGCAAACTCCAAGAGATGTCTCATGTTGATGAGCCATGGAATGTATCTCTCTTAATAGTCCCCATAGACTCCAAAAAAGAGAGATTGCATGAGTGACAATCATGTATGCAATGAAATGTACGAGACCTGATGTTGATCGGTCATATTCTGGAGAAGATCACTGTAAGACAGTGAAAAACATCTTAAAGTTCTTAACCGGCACTAAGGATGTGATCATATTAATGGTAGGTCTTAATTAAAACTAGAGGGCTTAATGCACTCAAGTTTTTCGACGCACCAAGACGACGAAAAATCCACTTTAAGGTAAAGTGTTACCTTGAATCGGTGGTGCGATTGAATTGGAAAGGTTCCAAACAAAGAGAAAGAGTTCTTTGGTTTAGTAATAAAGACAAAGTATATAGCTATAAATGAAGTCGCAAGTTGATTGTTTGGATTAAAGTTCATTACGAACTAGGAATAGTTCCTAAGTCTCATCTTGGATCTAAACATGTGTTGTGGCACTTTCATTTGATTATTAGAATCATTGAAAGATGGGAAATCACTATAGAGATAGTGGACTCTCATGAACAACATTACATATCCATTAACTAAAGCTTATCCAATGCCGGGATAATCGTCACTTAGAGAAGAAGAGTATAAGATACCATGACGATTGGCTTTAGTGCAAGTGGGAGATTGAAAGTAGTATGCACACAAGCCAATCATGTTTGATGATAAAGCATATACTTTTAACAATCTTATTCATTTATTAATAAAAAGTATTAATTTATTAAAGGCTTTTAATTATCTACATGATCTTTGTTTTATAATATGTGATAAACCCATAGTTTTAAGCAATGCTTTTAGAATAATGATGATGATCATTCTAATGAGATCTAAATTCTTAGAAAGCTTAAAACTAAAATAGTTCCCAATCATTGGATTACTAAATTGGGGATTAGTGAATCCGGATAGATTGGTACATCGTTGCTTGCTCATTGGATGAGGATGATTGATCTCATGATCATTTGTGTGGAGACACTAAAGCAAGTATGTAGGTGCTTATTAGAGAATAAGTTCAATTTGAACGCATTGGCTCGCTAAGGAATACCTAATGGAGTTTTATTTGCTGTCGATAGGAATTCTAGTAGTGATAGTAGTCTGAAGTAATCCTTGGACTTGAGATCATCATAGTATCTTGTGTATGATGAGTTATACTTTGACTTATTCCTTAAGACCCTTAGGGTATATCAAAGGGTATGCTTGGGTATAATAAGTTGTGTATGGAGATAATGTATGATCATCAAAGAATCTACCACTTAATAATAAAAGAAGAAATGTCCTATGTGATTCGATAAATGACAACCCAAAGAGTCTTGGCGCAGCGAATGAAATTAGAAAGGAGTTTCTAATTTGCATTATTTGAGTTAATGCATTTAAGGATCGAAATACATATAATTAAATAAAATAAGACTTGACAAGAATTCCATGTCTTATATTTAATTGGGACATTGTATGGTGGAAGGATTGAATTATCACAGTAACTATTTACTCAAAGGTTCTTTTATGATTAATGTTGAAATCTATATTATCTGGAAAGTCGTTGATCGCTGGGAGGCTTATCCCTATTGTAGAATAAATATTATTTATTTAAATAAATTAATTATTTAATTTATTTATTTAAATAAGATTAAATTGTTCTAATTGATTTATTCATAACCGGGTTTAATATGGAGAACCTAAAGGGTCACACCATAAAAGGAAGAATAATTATTTAAGAAGTTAATGGCATAATCGTAATAATATATTTAAGTATATTTAATTTAATCTATGGTGATAGAATAAATTAAATAGCTTAATATTATTATTTAATATTTTAGAAATATTAAATATAAATTAATAAGAGGAGTCTTATTAATATTATTACAATTATTATTATTTTAATTTCTAAAAGAGTTTAGGAATTAATTTAATATAAGTACTCTCATTTATTCCTAATTGGATTAGGAAGGAAAATTAGTTAAAGGAGTTTAATTAATTATCCCTAATAAGATTAGGGAGCTTAATTAATTAAAAGAATTTAATTAATTAAATAAAACCCAATTCCTTAATTGTTAAGATGGGTTGCCCACATCTATAAATAAGAGGAGTCTTATTATGGGTGGGTATGGGTTGTTGATTTTTCAACATACGTAATAATTCCAATTGTTGGGAGAGTACACCCTTTCTATAGAGATAGAAAAACTAGGGTTTAGCCAAACACCCATCTTCTTGAATTTTATCCTTCCTTGGTGGATCACCTCTAGAGGCCAAACATTTGGGTGGCTAACGTTGATCAAAGGAAGGAACCAAACCCGGTGGATTCAAGATTGAACGCGAAAGGATTTGGAGGTGAACTTGTACCTGAGGAAGCTCGATCTTCAAGGGTATGATTTATTCTTTATCTTTTCGTTTAATTAATAATTGCGCATAAAGGATGATCCGGGTATATGGTTTGTAAAATTTTTAAACTCTGATTTTACACGCTTCCGCACTTTTTATGCAATTTGATTGCGTTATGAATATTACAAACCTAACAGAGGCGACTCATTTCGGCACATATTCTAACCATACCATCTTGGAAAATGAACGTGGTAGCCGACGCGTTGAGTAGAAGATCATATGCGGGGAACGAAAAGTGCGATGATGTCAAGTATCACGACAGAGCCAACTTTAATAGAAAAAGTTAAGATTGCTCGAAGCCACCGACTTCGAAGATGATGCGTATGAAGAAGAAAGTACAAGAAGGAGTTATTCCGCGAGAATTGATGAAGAAGGAATACTTGAGTCCACTCTAGACTTTGTGTTCCTAACGACTACGATTTGAAGAACAAGATTATGATGGAGGCACACAATACACCATTTGCAATCCATCTCAGGAGTACCAAAATGTATTATGATCTTCAACATACATTTTGGTGGAGCAATATGAGAGAGAGATCGCGTGGTTTATCTCGATGTGTTTAACTTGCCAACGTGTAAAGGCGGAGCATCTTGTACCTAAGGGTCCGTTGCAACCACTTGAGATTCCGGAATGGAAGTGGGAACACATTACTATGGATTTCAATTTACGGGTCTTCCTACGGTTTCTCAAGGCATCAATGCTATTTGGGTTATTGTTGATAGATTAACCAAGTCCGCTCATTTCTTACCGATACGAGAGACTTATTCCTTGAACGTCTTTCTCTCGTATGTCGTAAATGAGATTGTGAGATTGCATGGCATGCCGATTATCCATAGTTTTAGATCGTGACCCAAGATTCACTTCATGATTTTGGGTTAGTTTGTAGAAAACTATGGGCACGAATTTACTATTCAGTTTGGCATACCATCCTCAAACGGATGGGCAATCAGAAAGGACTACTCAAACTCTTGAAGATATATTAAAACTCTGTGTCCTAGATTTCAAAGGAAGTTGGGATAAGTACTTGCCATTGGTGGAATTCTCATACAACAATAGTTATTAAACAAATATAGGCATGGTTCCATTCGAAGCATTATATGGACAAAAATGTCGTTCTCCAATATGTTGGGATGAGGTGGGTGAAGCAACATTGTTGGGACCCGAGTTAGTACGTATGACTAATGATTCGACAACGTATACAAACGGCACAAGATCGACAAAAGAGTTATGCGAATCTTCATCGAAAGGACGTGGAATTTAGTGTAGGGGATCATGTATTGTTGCGAGTTGCTCCATGGAAGGGAGTTACAAGATTTGGGAAGAGAAGAAAGCTCAATCCACGATTTATCGGTCCATTTCAAATTCTTGACCGAGTAGGAAATGTAGCCTATAGACTTGCGTTACCTCCGAGTATGTCTCGTGTTCATAATGTGTTTCACATATCTGTACTTCGTAAATATGTGAAAGACCCGAACCACGTTATTGAGTTAGAAGCCAGGACGAGATAGCCAAGAAGACTTAACGTATGAGGAGGTACCTATCAAGATTTTGGATAGGAAGGAGCATGTCCTACGCCATGAAAGGTTATACCACAAGTTAAAGTTTTGTGGAGGAATCATGCTATATAGAGGAAATGACACAGGAATTGGAAGCGAAAATGAAAGCGAGGTATCCTCACCTTTTCAAAACACCAGTCGTCGTCGTCCAATTTCGAGACGAAATTTCATAAGGAGGGAGGTTGTAAGACCCCTAAATTTTTAAATAAAAAGGAATTTCCTTTTTTTGAAATAGTAAGGGTTGATTTGATTAATGTGGATAGTTAAGGGTTAAATACGCAAATATTTCAAAATAAGCAGTGGTTATAAAATATTCATTGTTGTCGGGGAATATTAGTTTGGTCGTGAAATATTAAATCTTTGTCGGGGAATATTCGTGCGACGGCAATAGCGACCATGTGTGGGCCCCATAACTGAAAAAGCGATTGGATGAAGAAAACGACAAATATAAGTTGTTTTTAAATAACTTGGCGTAGTATTGTTTGCCATTTTTGGAATACCCTTAGTGGTTAAAACACACTAATCTGGCGTTGTTGAACGATGTAGACGCCAGTATTGCACCAATTATTGATTCTTACGTAGTGAAGCACTACTCAATAATGGTTACGATAATTCTTATTTGGTATTTTATTGAGTTAATAATTCTTTGTGTTGATATTTTATATTCTTTGTGTTTTGATAATTCTCATTACACAAATATCTTTCATTATCGAAGCAATAATTCATATTATCTGAATAATATTATTAGATAACATTATTGGCAATGTCTAGAAAGTTACGTCTAAGGAGAGGTTTGGTCATCTAATTGCATGGCCAGATGAAGAAGAAATTCTTATTGAAAGCCCTCTTTCCTGGAACCTGCTGTCATTGTCGATATTGTGATTACGTAATATTATTTGTGAATAATTAATTATTGATTTATATGATGAGGAAATTATTGATTTTATGTGGATATAGATGGAGAAAATTTTAAAATGACAATTGTTGAAAATTAATATTTTATCTTTTACGATAAAATAATTCATTTAAATATATTATTTTAATAATATATTAATCGGTGATATTTTACAATGAATGTGGGATATATGAGTATATGAGGAGGAAGAGTATTTTTTGTGGCATTAAATGTTTAACACATGTTTTGTGTGTTGGTGGACACAATTATTGGCCAAATTTGATTATAACTGTAAAAATCGCATGTTTGTGGATTTCGGTCGATTTTTGTTTGGAATTTGGAAAAACTTTCTTCTGCAAAGTTGTAGAGAATTGAATTTCCTATAATAACTCATGAGATTCAATTTTCTGATGAAAGGGCTATTTATTATGAATTATTGAAGTTCCGAAGCTTCAAATAATTGATTTTTGGGAGTTTAAATTATTTTTGTTAAGAAAAACGTTTTTTGTATTTTTTGGACATCATTAACATGTGTGGCTGGTGTTTTGACCAAAAGGTGGGCTAAGGAAAATTTATATAATTATATTAATATTATATTAAATTTTCTCGCTTTTTTGTTCTAGCGATTTTCCTATAAATAGGGTCTTGGGTTAGAATTGAAAATCACACCGTAAACCGAAGTTTTCTCTCTATTTCTCTCGATATTTTGAGCGTATTCTTGTGAGTATTTTGAGTATACTTTTGAGTATTGCTAGATTTGGTCTGAAGTTCCTTCAAAGACTATACCCTTCTGATTCTAAATAAAATCTTGATCTTTCGAGGTAAGGGATATTATTTTTTGTAATGATATTATTTCTTCAATATCATTATCTTTGAAATGTTGATCTGAAGTTTTTATCAAATTTGGAACTTTTTCATGTATCGGGGTTCTTATTCATGGGTTCTTATTCATGAGATTCTTATTCACGAGATTCTTATTCATGAGTTCTTATTCACGAGTTCTTATTCACGAGTACTATTCATGAAGCGTGAAGATGTTTTTGTGGAATTTCTATCTTTTGGTGTGAGTTCTTATTCACGTATCAAGACTATTCAAATATCTGACTTATTCACGTGATCTGGATCTATTCAATTTAAAAAATAAAATTTCTTCTTTTCGTCTAAAACATCTATTCCGGATACTAACTCGATTGTATCCATGTTTTGATCATTCTTGAATTTTACACCACTATGATTATTTTGAGGTATTTTTGGACGTGGATAAAACCAAGTCGAATCCTTAATCCTTAATCCTTGTCGTTTTGTTTCACTGGATTCGTTTCTTTAAAAAATATTTTTCATCATCCTCGGTCTTAAATGATGATATTATGGAATATCTTTTGCCAGTAGTAAAGATGAATGATTTCTGAAGAATATCTTTGGCAGCATAGTCTGAAGATGAGCAGTGTTTAAATGAATATGAATTAATGATGAATATCTTTGGCAGTGGTCAAAAGATGAATATTTGATTCCGGATCGTATTGATTGATGTTACAGGATAAAATATTGATGATGGGATCATTAAATTCATAGATTATAGTAGATTTCATTCTCTACGTAACTTTTCTATGAATTATTATTTTCATTCGAATATTGATCCGAAACTTGTTGTACATTGTATTCTATCGATTTTTCCTGTTGAAGACTAACGATAATTTGTTGTATATTATCTTAGTCATAATATTCTTTCTTTGAAATTTAGTTAATTTCACCTTTTCCTTGTTTGTTCCATTTTTCTTCTCGTAGGCGAGAATGTAGCGAGTCTTAGTCGGGAATTATGGAATGAAGGGTTACAGAGAGAGTTGTTTAGTAGTCCTCACCATTTTGTAAAATAATGAATCAATAATGTGATGAGGATTTATTTGAGTATAGATATTATCTGTAGAAGATAATATTTGTATTCAAACTCACGATTTTCTTGTTGTAATAATAAAGTTGTAGTTGTTTAGCTTCGCACTACGATTTGGCGATTTCGAGAATGGGTGTTGTGTATCACTATTTTTTGGGCGTCGCGTATATCGTAATGCAACTATTTCAGTATTTAACTGTAATTTCTGAATTTTTAGGTTTTGGGAATTTTCAATTTGATTTTTTTTGGTTAGAACCCTTCTAAAGTCTTATGAAATTCTGGAATCTAAGTGTTGTAGGCATGGTGTTTGAGAATTTATCTCAAAGAAGTTTAAATGTGTAAAATTGAGAATTAGCCAATGTTCTAGGTTACTAGAAGATAACCTAAGCTATTTTTTCTGCAAAAGTCCTCTTTGATCTATCTCTTGGTAGCCCAGGGCGGAAAAAAATTCTGGCTTCGCCCTTGCGTCCGGCTATGTTTACAATCAAGTACAAAGGCCATCCAAGGGTGAGAGTGAATGCAATGATGAAGACCCTGCCGAGTGGGTTGTTGAAGTAATGGTAATACGATCGAATTGTGTTTTTGAATCGAGGGACATGATTTTCATCGCGGTCAAGAGAATTGGTGTTAGCATGGTGACGACGATGGCTAATTTTCCAAGAGAAATAAGGGACAAGGAGAAGAAAATGAAGAATAAAGCCAAGAGTGTCATTTAGCCAGTGATAGTCGCTAAAGCCGTGGTGGCCACATTCATGGGCTACAACCCACACGGCGAACATGAAACAACCTTGAACATACGCATAAGCAGTCCAGGCTAAATAAGAGAGAGGCTTAGGAAGGAGAGGAATGTAGTTTGTGGCAACATAGTAGAGGAGGAAGCAAACAATGAGGTCGTAAACAAGGTAAGAAGAGGAGCGAACCAGAGACCGGTTGAAACAATGAGGTGGAATGGCTTTTTTTATGTCGGCAAGAGTAAATAGTGGTTTCTCATGAGGAACTCGAGGGAGAATTTTATTATCATTTCTTTCGGCTTTCTTCTCCTCACGGCTAACAGGCATACGACCACCTTTTCCCATTGTTCGAATATTATCTGCAAAGAAAAAAGGCAATATCAGCACAATAATTTGCCTTTTGTTCCTGCAATATCAACACTAATTTGTTTTCTCTTCTAATCTCTTTAAATTTAGGCTTCCCTGAATTTTAGTACTTGATGAAACTTGTTATACATTTTATTTATAGTACGTTCTCGCCCTAGCTAGCTAGATGATAATACACCACGTGCCATTACAGAGCCCACTACTAGGAATTCACAAACATCGTTATCAGTCGGGTCTAGTTTAATTAAAAATTCTATATTCCCAAGTCAAATTAGTACAGCAAAGACCGAGTATTCAATAGTGCACGCCATTGTTTGCTCACAAAACTCTTGGACAAAGCAAAGTGTACATGTGGTGGATGTCCGAACAATATTCCACTGCCTGATTTAGCTCATTTGTAATAAAGTTTCTTACCTTTTTTCTTTTCAAAAATCATAGAAGTAATACGAAAAGAAACAAAAAGGTCTGGACTTTGGAGTGCATAACAAATTAATGTTTATACTCCCTCCATCCTAAGATAAGTCTTTATTATTATTTTAAGTAATCCCAAGTTAAATGTCTATTTATCTTAAATAATTTATTTCTTACAATAATTTGTCTATAATATATACCCTTAGTATTAATTGTCATATTTTCATTTATTATGTATATTTATGGAATATCACTAGTCATATGCAAAAAATTATGCAATTAAATGAGAATTTAAATATGAACAATTTTATTATTTTATTCTATTTTTTAATATGCGCAAAAAGTCAATTAAGACTATTATCTGGCATGCAGGGAGTATAATATAACACACTTCACAGAAACAACTCCAAACAAGTTAGGATCCTGAACTATTACTAGCTATAATGAAAGGAATTAGTTTATTAGCTCCAACTACAACTTAAACACTTTACTTTAGCTATAAAAATATGTTTTTTTTTATTGTGTATTATTCCACAAAAGTTCCATTTAAAAAATTAAAAAATTAGTTAAAATTGTTTTACCAAAAGTTTTTTTTAATTTTTTTATTGTTGGTAGTATAAATTGACATCATGTCTTTAACTTTGTCAATATTATTATTTTATTATCATGACACAATTACTATACTAATATTTTATTATTTTTAAAGGTAAACATACAGCAAATTAAAATTATACCATTAATATTTACAATTAGAACCCTTTTTGTGGAACCCATTGAAACAAAACATTTGAAGGTTAGATAATTTACATGAAAGAGTAAATATTTTGTTTCCAATAACCTTTGAGACAAGTTGGTGGTGTAAGAAAACAAAGGGTTTACAGAAGCGGCAGAAAATGCAATTTAGGAATAACAAGACAAAACTTTAATGCCTCTATCAGTACGCTAAGTTGTTGTCGTAGTATTCATCCAATGTTTAAATTATTCAAAATATTTTATCAAACTGATTTTTTTAAGTTAATTTAAAATATTTTTTTAAAATACAAATTGTTGTAATTAATTAACTTTTAAAAAATAATAAATCTTTTATGTTAGTAATTCTTTTTAAATAATTTATGATTTTTGTATTTATATAATCCAAAAATTAAATTAATTTATATTTATTTTAAAGATGTTTTAAATGAACTTTAAAAAAAAATATTGATAATATATTTTGAATAAAGGATGGAGTATGCCAGTTGAGTTTTTAATCTAGTGATTAAGACCAAGGTGCGTGAACTTTAAATTTCAGATTTTATAATAGTGATCAAATATTGTATTTTTCAAAAAATAAGACTGTCATACATACAGCTCTTACAATAAATTAAAATGAAGATTGACGTATTAAATAATTAAAAAGAGTTGTAAAAAGGAGTAAACATATAACTAGTCGTCAATAAAGAATAGCCGTCAATGAGGACCAGAAATAATGGAGTGCTCAATGAGCAGACAAAGAGGACTGTGAATGGATCAGACATCAAGCACATGTAGTGAGTGGCGGGCGGTCTTTAATTAAACTCTCACTTGCTGGACTGCTCATTTTGTACGTTGAGTATTACGGACGTAGTGACCGAGTAACCCTACAAGCATATGGAGTACGTAGTATAAATAAGTGAACTTGTTGGGGGAACTTCATACCAACATCACCAACTCGATCAATTCTGTCTCTCTCTTTTTTTACACAGAGAGGAGATACCAAAGCAAAATGGGTGCAGGTGGCCGCATGTCCGCTCCACCGCCTAGTAGCAAGAAGACTGCAGCTGAAGCCCTTCGACGGGCTCCTCACGAGAAACCTCCATTCACAATTGGAGACTTGAAGAAAGCTATTCCAGCTCATTGTTTTCAAAAATCCCTTATTACCTCTTTCCGATACCTTATTCAGGATCTCCTCATGGCCTACTCCCTCTACTACATCGCCACTAACTATATCGACCACCTCCCTCGTCCGCTCAATTATTTGGGTTGGGCTGCTTACATTGCTGTTCAAGGCTGTGTCCTAACCGGGGCTTGGGTCGTCGGCCACGAATGTGATCACCATGCATTCAGTGACTACCAATGGGTTGATGACCTTGTTGGCCTTGTTGTCCACTCTTCCCTCATGGTCCCTTATTTCTCCTGGAAAATTAGCCACCGTCGTCACCATGCCAACACCCAGTCCCTTGACAATGACGAGGTGTATGTACCAAGATTCAAGTCCAATATCCGAAACTATTACAAGATCCTCAACAACCCACCAGGCCGAGTGTTCGTATGGATTACCACACTCCTTATTGGCTTTCCTTTATACTTGATGTTCAATGTATCAGGACACAAATACGAAAGGTGGACATCCCACTATGATCCTCACAGTCCACTTTACTCTGACCGTGAGCGCAAGGAGATCATTATTTCTGATGTTGCTATTCTTGCTGTCATCTATGGACTATACCGTCTTGTATTGGCCAAAGGATTTGCATGGGTTTTCCTTGTGTATGGTGGTCCATTGCTAGTTGTAAACGGATGGTTTGTGTTGATAACCATTCTCAATCACACTCACCCGTCTTTGCCTTACTACGATTCCACCGAGTGGGATTGGTTGAGGGGAGCCCTATGCACTGTTGATAGAGATTATGGAATCCTAAATAAGGTTTTCCATAATGTTTGTAATGCTCATGTCTGCCACCACATATTCTCGATGATCCCTCATTATCATGGGCTCGAAGCAACGGAAGCAATGAAGCCGATATTGGGTGACTATTATCAATACGATGGAACTCCAATCCTAAAGGCAATGTATAGAGAAATGAAGGAATGCATTTACGTTGAGAAAGATGAAGGTGAGACAAAAGGAGTCTACTGGTACAGAAGCAAGTTTTGATGTGCTGACAGAAAGCAAATAGCAGCATGCTTTTTATTTGTCTTTCATTTCCTAGTGGTTTAGGTTGTATGCCTACATTGTATTCAATCAAATCTTGTTCATTGATGGGTTAAAACCCGTTACCTATAATATGAATAAAACTTCCTAATCATTTTATATCAAGAATATCCTTTCAATTCGGTACCATATATAATTCCATGTGGCAAGTATTGTTTTGTTTGGTTTCAAACATTCATATATGTTTTGTTCGGTTACTGATGCTTAACTAGCTCTAAACTTTCATCTTAGTCGACTACTTTGAGGGAATACCAAACAATGTGCATGCTACCTGCTGGTCGTTTCTATCCTCACGTGTTACTTTATCTTTCTCCCCAACAAGAAAATTAGAAGAAATAGAAAATTGGGTATGTATATGAAGGTCAATGCTAATATTAATGTAATCTATCGTAATTTGGTTTATATTTATTATCGTCGGGGACGTGTATTTTGTTGTATGTATGCGTTGTTAGAAGGTGTTTTTATTTTGGCTTACCGTAGAAACTCTATAAATTAATATTGTTAGGATTGAAAATTTTTATTAATTTAGAGAGTTATTATTTAATCGCTAAATTAATAATTTATTAATTTAAAGAGTGTTTTGTTATTCGATGAACATAAATTTAATTACATTAAAATTATTGCATTTTATTGATGTTTATATCATATTTTTTTGATGCAATGTATCATACTTGGTGGGGGCTAGTTGCACCCCTTTTCCATTCACACCCTTTAGTTCACCAAAAAACTTTAGGCTAATAAACACTCCATGACGCGAACATTTGCTCAACTCCCTCCTTATATCCCCACTAACACCACATTGTATTAATGGACGACGAGAATTACCAGGTCAATCCAGATTATATGGAGACTTCACCGACGAAGGGATGGAGTATCCAGAAGAGATGGAGTACCCAAAATCATCCTTCATCTTCGTCTTCTCTGGTTTGAAATGACTGGTTCGCCTAAGATTTAGTTAAAATGTCCACTGCATATTCTCCTTATGGAGAGAGTTGTTTTCTTCAAGGATGGAGAAGTTCAAGATGCTTACCTCTTTCACGAATTGCGAAACAACAACTATTGAGTTCATCGATTGATGCAAGTGTTTAATTCTTAGTTATTTAGCTTACTTTTGTTGTTGAATGCTTAGGCTTTAATGCCCAGTTCATGTAAAAACTTAATTCCCAATTCATGTAAAGGGTTTTTGCTCTGTTTTTATAGTTCTACTGTGTTTGGGGTGTCTTTGGCTTTTTTTAAAAAAAAAATATGAAAAAAGAGTGTACTCAGATTCATATGATTTTTAATGGGACTTTTTAACTGTGGAGTGTGAATGGAAAAATGAGGGGTGCAACTAGCTCCCACCATCATACTTATTAAATTAATGTATCATACTTGTGAGGATGATACAATACATTTGGAGCCAATAATGCGAAAGGAAGCACTCATAGCGTCAACAACTCTTCACAAGTTTTTATTACAATTCCAGAATGCAGCACCTGAACTTTTGGACGCAATGAGAAAAATTAAGGATGAAATTTAATTAGATTTGAATTTCAAAACAAAATAAACGAGAATAGAATAATATTTTACAAGATTACCCTAGATATATTTGTAATTTAAAAGAATTATTAATTTATGATTTTGATGGGATCATATATTTATATAAGGGTCTTTTTAAAAATTATTATTTTATCAAAATTATTAATTTATCCCATTAATTAGCACAAGTCGGGACTGGAAAAAAAATATTATTTTAGAGAGATTATTAATTTATCAAGTATTGATTTATAGAGGTTCTGATGTATATGTTGTTTGTTGTGATATATATTATTGAGAAAAACTGGCTGAAAATAGGAATAAGTACAAGTTGTGGTTTAAAAACTTGAAAACTACAAAAACAAATAACAGAATTTTTAAAAAATTACTTAAATTATCTTTGACAAAATTCTCGACAGACTTATTCAGACTCATTCCTTTACTTCCAATCTAAATTTTATTCTTTAAACCTTTATTTATTTATTCGAGACAACTCATAATCTAGGTTTTATTCTTTACAACTTTATTTATTTATTCGAGACAAGTCTCATAAATTTTAGGGTTATCACACGTACCGGTCGGCAACCATTTCGAAGGGAAAAAGAATCGACAGTAGCCACAAAGACTAATTGTCGTCGTTCGACTCGAATTCGTTAGAAATCGGGTGATGATTTGGGGGTTTACACTCACCATATGAAATGAAAAGGAAAAATCTAAAAGGGTAAAACCCTTAACTTTGTGAGTATCTGCGAATCATCTCCTTTGGTTCCTAAATCTTATGGTACTATGTTATCCTTTCGTTCCCCCAAGTTTTCAAATCATTTTCAAACACTCATGGTAAACAAGAACATTGTTTATGTCAAATTTGTTGCCCCTATTTTATTTCAACAAATTGGGGTTTATAATTTAGTCGAATTTGTTGGCCTGAAAGATATATTAAATCCTTCTCCTAATGCTTACCCCATTTTAATAAAAATAGTTTTTGGTTACATGTCCGTCAAATCTGATAAGATAGTTACTTATGTGCAAAACAAAACCTTGTCATTTGGTTCTAAATTATTGAGTACTATTCTAAATATTCCCTGTTTTGGTATCTACCCATTTATTGTTAAAGGTCCCTATATATGAGTTTGAAAACTTCACTATTCTTGATCGGTTAAAACTTGTCAAAAATTTTCTGAACTTGAATGTGACGCTCCTAAAATAGGTATACATCACCCATTCTGAGTCGCCAAATACATGGTACAGAAATAACTACAACTTCATTAATACAATTGTTGTGCAAAATACGACAACACATAAACTGTGAGTTTAAATAAAAATATTATCTTCTAGACAATATCCACAATCAGATAAAGTCCTCATTATAATTATTGATGCACTATTTTATATAATAGTGAGGAATGCTAAAACAATTATCTTGAACCATCACTCTATACCCCGGCTAGTTTCTGCTAAATTCTCACTTCCTGAGAAGAAAAATGGAACAGAAAGAAAAAGGGTGAGCTCAACTAGCCTAGTAAAGAATATTATGACTAAGATAATGAACAATAAATTATCGTTAGCTTTCAACAAATCAGATAAAATATAATGGACAACAAGTTTTAGGTCAATATTCGTGGCGGAAATAACAATTCATTAGAAGAGTTAAGTAGAGAATGAAATCTACTATCATCTATGAATTTAAAAGTCCATCATCAATATTATATCCCTGTAACATCAATCAATATACATCTTGCATCAAATATTCATCTTTGCACTCACGAGCCAAAGATATTCATTTTATATCACCAACAGTCATATTCATCTCAACACTGCTCATCTTTTGCACTACGGGCCAAAGATATTCATCAGGTAATCATTCATCTTTTCACTACAGGCCAAAGATATACAGTTATATCATCATTTAGGACTGAGTATGATGAAAAATATTTTAAAGAAACGAATCCAGTGAGATAAAAGGACAAAGATTAGGGATTCGTACTTTAGATAATCCAAGTTTAAAAACGCTCCATAATAAATCATAGTGGAGTAAAATTCAAGAATAAAGATCAAAACATGGATACAATCAAAGATAGTAACCATAATAGACAGTTGGGACAAAGAAGAGAAAATTTCATTTTTCGGTGAATAGTGTCGTATTCGTGAATAGTTTCGTATACGTGAATAGTAACCCCGACACAAAAAGGTAAAAATTCCATAAAAAAATTCATACCAATATTTTAATATAATGATATTGAAAGAAATAATATCATTTACGAAGAAAATAACATCCCTTATGTGACTCCCCCAAAACAGGTATACATCACCCATCTTGAGTCGCCAGATACATGGTACATAAATTCAAATACAACTTAATTATACAACAGTCGTATAAAATACGACAAAACATAAACTGAGAGTTTTAATAAGAATATTGTCATCAAGACAATATCCACACTCAAAGGAGTCCTTATTACATTTATTGTCACACTATTTAACAGAATAGTGAAGACTACTAATGCTATCATCTGGACCGTCACTCCGTTCCCCGACTCGTCCCAGCTATATTCACATTTCCTTAGAAAAAACTGGATACTGGAATAGTGAGGTAGCAGACTTCTCTTCTTCTTTCTCTCTATAATAATTGCTTTATAGCTTTAGTGAATTGGTGAGAATGAAAGAAGAATGAACTTCTATTTATAGGAAAATATAGTTTCGATAATTGCACGTTTTGGGACTTGAAATATTACAGTATAATACCTTCAACTTTTTTTTATTTTTAATTTAGTCCTGCAAGTATTATCAAACTTGCACCACCTCCCCTAATAATAAATAATGTGAATTAGTAGTACAATCATGTGACTCAATAGTTATAATCATGTGAAAATATGAATTACAGTATAGTACCTCCATCTATACCTTCATTTTTAACTTAGTCATGCAAGTATTATCAATCTTGCACCACCTCCCCTAATAGTACATGAATGTGAATCAATAGTACACAAATGTGAACAAATAGATATAATCATGTGAATCAATAGCAATTAATTGCTCATTTATTGATTAATTACAATTAATCGTCATATAACCTCCAGACATCAATTATTATCGAAATAAATGTCAATTTTCACTAACACTAATAATTCCAACACAATGGAACTATCAATTTTATCTTTAATCAGCACGAACTTATTCATCATTAATATTATAATTCATAATATTTAACAACCAGATCGTTCCCAAGAAAGAGGGGGCTTTCCAACAAGGATTTCTCCTTATTTGCGCGCAATTAGGTGACCAAACCTCTCCTTGACAGAACTTCTAAACATTGTCAATATTACAAATAATAATATGAATAACTTTGTCGTTTCAATTATTAATTTAATAATATAACATATTATGCGAGATGATATTGTGACAATAATTGAATCAATAATATGAGAGATATGATCTGACAATTCTTTGTGCAATAATTGAGTATAAGCGAGTGACTTTTCACGTAAGCATTAATAATCAATATCGTCGTGCTACTACTTATGCGACTACGCTGGCGACATTCTTGTACTTTTACTACTAGGGTAGTTCAACAGTTTTAACTGGTAACACTTTCGCCATTATTTTTATAAAATGATAATTACATCATTTTCTAACTACGACAATACTTCCGTTGTAGGGTCCACTTAATGATTGTGTCGTCGCATTTGATATTTCCCAACAAAAAAATATTCCCCCCCAATCGATCGATATTATATAACAACTTGCTTACTTTACAAAATTTATAAATATTACCTACAACTATAACATTATATCAAATCCACACCATAATATTCAAAAAAAATATTTTGAGAAATTTAAATCTTTATTCATAAAATTTGGAGTCTCACAATCTCCCCTCCTTATGAAATTTTACCCTCAAAATTTACGTATATAACTGATATGCCGAATGGGTGAGGATACCTTGACTTTATTTCATATTCCAATTCTTGAGGTATAACCTTTGAGTGTCAAATATGATCCTTCTTATCCAAAATTTTAACACGTATCTCATCATACGTTAAATCTTCTACTATCTCCTCTAGTTCTAATTTAATAATGTGGTTCGGGTCGTCCACATATTTATGTAACATCGATATGTAAAAAAAACATTATGAACACGCAACATACTTAGCGATAAAACGAGTCTATAGGCCACAGTTCCTACTCGATCGAGGATTTCAAATGGGCCAATTAAATCGAGGGTTGAGATTTTCTCTCTTCATCGACTCTTGCTTCTAGAATAACGCCTTCTTGAACCTTCTTCTTCGTTTTCATTAGCTACGGGTCTGAAGCTTGAGCGACTTTAACATTATCGATTAAAGTCGATTCTAATCATATATTCGCTATCTTCACGTGGGTCTTTAGAGTCTTTAACTCTATCTTCATCATTTGTAAGTTATACGAAATGGGTTTTTGTGTTAACAACATCGCACTCGTAAACGCATACGATCCTCTACTTAACGCGCCAGCTACCACGTTCGCTCTTCCACAATGATATTGAATGGTATGGTCGTAATCTTCAACAGCTCGAGCCAACGTCTTTGGCACATTATACGTTCGTTTTGGGTGAAGAAATACTTGAGGATTTTAGAAATGGGTTTTGTACCGGGGTCAATACAAAATTTGATTTCACGCTCTAGGATTAGGCTAAGAAGTCTTCAAGAATACGTCAGAAAATTTATTAACGATATAAACATCATTTAAAAACTGTGACTCTCATCCAAGACTTGGATAGTACGTCACATTGATACCTATCAACTTGCCACCGTTATTCACAACGTCCCCTATGGAAAGTTCAGCTTTGGTGCATTCCACACAAGGAAGTCAACAACGAAAGGATCGAGGCTCTTTACTTATAGCTTGATATGACAATGATTGAATTTAGTGGTTTGGTTGCTTAAATTCGCATAACAGGTTGGTTAGGAATATGAAAGCTAACAACCTTACAAAAAGCATGATGAGTAGTTAACCAATCGATTCCTAAAATCATATCAAAGGCAAGTATTTTCAAAGAGATAAGATCGACAGGTAACGTGAAAGTGTCGATTTGAATCAAACAAGATTTATAAACAGTGGAGGTAACAAAGGTTTCTACTAACAAAGTTTCAACCAATAAGTCAAAGTCTAACTTCTCTGGGGTCAAATTTAAACGTTGAGTGCAAGCAAGAGAGATAAAAGAATGGGTAGAATCGGTATCTAATAAGGTATAGACTTCGCAAGAATTTATAATTAACTAACCCGTGCTAACTTCGTTCGAGTTATTCGCTTTTTGAGAAGTCACGAAAAAGGCTCTTCCTGAAACCACCGACTTTGTTTTGTCCGTATCCGCCTTTGGTGCCACCGTCCCAGTTGGACTTGACTTTGGTACACGATAAAATCGGGCTAGGTGACCTTCTTTTCCACAATTGTAACATGCTTTGGACTGCATCACGCAGTTTGTACTGATATGTCCCTCCCCTCCACATTTGAAGCATACAATTGGTGGTCGTTCTCCTTCCTTGAAAACGGGTGTTGGTGCTGCTGTCTTTCCATCGTTGTTGAACCTTCTCTTCTTAAAATTTTCACTCCTATTATCTTGGCCATGATTACCACTGAAGTGGTTGCCATTCTTGGCATGATAATTTCCCCCACGATGGTTATCATTGTTCCGATGGTCGTTGCCATCGGTATGATTATTATCATGTTGCTGGTCATTATCTTTTGGTTATGCTGACTTATTATCGCGCTCCAATAACTGAGCCATATTCACAACATCTGAATATAAATAAATTTTGTGAGAAATAAGGTATTGACGTATATCAGGTTTCAAACCTCTTAGAAACATTCGCATCATTCGCCCCTCATTATCGACCAAATGGGATGCAAACTAGGATAACTCCGCAAATTTAGCCTCGTATTGTGACACGATCATATTATTTTGCTCCAACTTGATGAACTTCACATCCTTCATGTGACGAATACTTTCGGGAAAGTACTTGTCGTTGAACAACTCTTAGAACTTCTCCCAAGACATCTTGAGTGTGTCAGGCTGGGTACGCTTTACAGATTCCCACCAATAATCTGCCTCTTCACGCAATATAAAGGTGGCAAAGGGAACCTTTTGCTCCTCGGAGCATCCCAAGACATCAAATATCTTGGTGATCTACTTTAACCACGTCTCCGCCTTAAGTGGTTCTGGCTTTCCCAAAAACTCCAGCGGTCCCAGCTCCTTGAACTGCTTAGCGGTGACCATTCAAGAGTTGTCAGTGTTTCCTCCTGTATTTTGAACAGGAGTCTCTCTCGCATGATGTTGCATGAATTGCATAAAGCCTCTGAACATCCCATCGTTCGCCATTTCATCAGTATTTTTGTTTACCTGAGGATTATTGTCTTCCTGTTGCACATTATCCTGAGTATTGATCGTTGGTGACTCAACGGTCTCGTGTGCTTCATTGCTTATCTCAATATTTTTGGATGCCATTTTCAAATACTGCCACAAAACAAGGGTTAATTAACATATCACATATTATCCGTATACTCTGACTGGCCAATTAAATACCAAATAAACTTAGGCAGGTCATACTAGTGAAGGAATTCCCCGTCTCTCCCCTCCTAGTTCTTGTCTCACATCTCAGCCAAGGATCATATCCCTAAGCTTTGATACCAACTGTGACGCCCCCAAAATAGGTATACATCATCCATCTTGAATCTCCAGATACATGGTACATAAATTCAAATACAACTAAATTATACAACAGTCGTGTAAAATACGAAAAAACATAAACTGAAAGTTTTAATAAGAATATTGTCATCAAGACAATATCCACACTCAAAGTAGTCCTCATTACATTTATTGTCACACTATTTAACAGAATAGTGAGGACTACTAATGCTATTATCTGGACCGTCACTCCGTTCCCCGATTCGTCCCAGCTATATTCTCATTTCCTTAGAAAAAACTGGATATTGGAATAGTGAGGTAACAGACTTCTCTTCTTCTTTCTCTCTATAATTTCTCTCTATAATAATTGCTCTATAGCTTTAGTGAATTGGTGAGAAATGAAGGAAGAATGAGCTTCTATTTATAGGAAAATATAGTTTCGATAATTGCACATTTTGGGGCTCAAATATATTTATAATACCTTCAACTTTTTTTTCATTTTAATTTTGTCCTGCAAGTATTATCAAACTTGCACCACCTCCCCGATAGTAAATAATTTGAATTAATAGTACAATCATGTGACTTCGATAGTTATAATCATGTGAAAATACTGAATTACGATTATAGTACCTCCATCTATACCTCCATTTTTAACTTAGTCATGCAAGTATTATCAATCTTGCACCACTCCCCTAATAAGTACATGAATGTGAATCAATAGTACACACATGTGAACAAATAGTTATAATCATGTGAATCAATAGCAATTAATTGCTCATTTATCCTTAGCATAATTACGATTGGTCAATATAACCTCCGGACATCAATTATTATCGAAATAAATGTCAATTTTCACTAACACTAATAATTCCAACCTGATGGAACTATCAATTTCATCTTTAATCAACACAAACTTATTCATCATTAATATTGTACTTCACAATATTTAACAACCAGTGTCATTCCTGTGAAAGAGGGGCTTTCGATAAGGATTTCTCCTTATTGGTAGCCAGTAATTAGGTGACCAAACCTCTCCTCGACGAACTTCTAGAAATTGTCGATATTGCGAATAATAATATGAATAACTTTTGCTGTCTCAATTATTGATTTAATAATATAACATATTATGCGGATAATCTTTGTGACAATAATTGAATCAATAATATGAGAGATATGATGCGTGATTACTCGTAGCAATAATTGAGTATAACCGAGTGACTTTTCACGTAAGCATCAATAATCAATACCGTGTCTACTACGCAACCACGCGCCAGACATCGTATTTTTACTACCGGGTAGTTCAACAGTTTTAACGGTAACACTTTCGCCGTTATTTTTATAAAATGATAATTCTGTCATTTTCTAACTACGACAATACTTTCGTTGTGGGGTCCACAAATGAATGTGCCTCGTACAGATATTTCCCGATAAAAAGAATATTCCCCGACCAATCGAATATTATATAACAACTTACTTACTTTATAAAATTTATAAATATTACCCACAACTATAACATTATATCAAATCCACACCATAATATTCAAAAAAATATTTTTAGAAATTTAAATCTTTATTCATAAAATTTTGGGTCTCACACCTTTACCTCAAAAAGAATGATTTTACATTAGAATATTGGATCTAATCTTTGAAGAAAACTTCAGACCGAATAAAGAACTCTCAAAGTATCTAAATACTCACAAAATACGCTCGATAATATATATATAGAGAGAGAAAACTTGTTTCTGGTGTGATTTTCAATTTTAACTAAGCACCATGTTTATAGGAAAATGCTAGAACGCCAAAGCAGACTAAAATAATAAAATAATATTATTTCTTTTTTTTTTCTACGCATGCCAAGTTGCCAACCAAGACCAGCCACCTTTGAACAAAAATTTTCAGCACATGTTTTCAAAAAAACAAAAGTGGGTCCCACCCATAATTTTAATAAAAACATTTAATTTCCAAAACATCAATAATTCATAATAAATAGCCCTTTTATCAGAAAAATACGAATTTTGTGTCCATTCCATAGGAAATTGAATTCTCTACAACTTTGTAGATTTAAGTTTTTCCAAATTCCAAACGAAAAATGCCCGAAATCCACATACAAACGATTTTTAATACCTCCATTCCGACAAAATACTGATAAAATACATCAGTATTAATTCCTTCATTTATATCCACACAAAATAAATATTTCTCTATCCATCCACATAAAATAAATATTTTTTTTATCATTTAAATCAATAATTAATTATTCACAAATAATATTACAGAATCACAATTATGACAACTAGGTCGTTCCCAGGAAAGAGGGGGCTTTCCGATAAGGATTTCTCCTTACCGGCTCGCAATTAGGTGACCAAACTCCTTTCCTAGACAAAACTTCCTTAGACATTGCCAATAATGTTATCTAATAATATTATTAAAATAATATGATTTATTGATCTGATAATGGGAAATACTGTGCAGTGACAATTATTGAAATAACAATAATACAAAATATCAACGCAGCAATTATTGAATCAATAAAATAAAATATTGAACAATAATTACTATAACAATTATTGAGTAGCTAGTGTCTTCTTACGTAAGAATCAATAATTCAAAATATCTTGTATGCGATATCGTGTAGCTTCTTTATGCGACCACGCATATTATCGTATTTTAACCACCGTGTATCCAACAAATGTTAATTATGTGAACAATTCTTGTAATTATTTATAAAAACTTAAACTTGTCGTTTTCTTCATCCCACCATTTTTTTCGTTATGGGGCCCATAAATGGGCAACTGGGTGCATTTAATATATTAAAAAACTGAGAAGAATATTCCACGACCAAACGAATATTCCCCGATAAAAATGAATATTTTATAATCACTTGCTTATTTTACAAAATTTGCACATTTCACCCATAATCAAAGCATTATATCAAATTAACACCTTATTATTCACAACAATAATTAGAGGAAATTTAATTTTATTTATAAAAAGTTGGGGTCTTACATTGAATTTGTGGAATTACCTATTATTGTTGAAACCTCTCCTATAAACAGTGTAATTCATAAAAACAAAACAAAATGTTTTCCTTATAGAGGTTTTATCACAAAAATCTTTGAACATTTTGAAATTTCTTTTGCAAATGAAGAAGTAATTCATATCACTGATGTTATTAATGAAGCTAATCTTCATAGTTCAATGTTAAACGTTAGTGCTGATGGCATGTTGTTTTGGGATATGGTTGACTCTACTCATCTAATTGTTCCATCTACTCTTCGTTCTCATAATTCTTCCACTTCCATTCATATTCCTCCTTCTGATCCAAAATATTCTGAACCTTTTCAACTAATTCAAGCCATAGATCACAAACTTGACTCTGTTGTTAGCACAGTCAATTCTCTTTCCGAATCAGTCCACTCTTTAACAGAAAAGGTTGACATTTTGGTTGTCAAAGGTGATTCCTTATAAGATATCAAGATACAAGACCTTTAGAAGAAAGTTGAAGAAGCTCTTTATGAAACAGTTTCTAAGGCAACATAGACCCTTTTTGATAATGCCAAAGGGGAGAAGATTTGTGGATATATGATGGATGATATATTATATTTGGGATTTTCTGTTCTTGATTTTGAATTATGTTTTGGATATGTTGTTGGGATTTTAGATGCTTTGGATGCTGAAATATACTTTGCTGATTATTTAGAATGAATGATGATAACTATGGATGCTATATTTTGGGATATAATTGTTTAAATTTTAATATTATTTTGGAACATGGTATCTGTTGGTTATAATAATATTGGTTTTTGGATATCATATTGATGATACTTGTTACGACTGTTATGGCTTATCAATTTGCATATTATTATCTTTCATAACATGTTGAATGATTCTCTTTATAGGCATAAATTTAGGGGAGTCATAGAGTTAGGGGAGTATATTAATTAAATGGCATATTATGTATTATCATCAAAAGAGATAGAATATTGGTTTATATCTTTTATGATTTTAATGATGACAATATTATTGGGTTTTGTATTTAGTGTAATGAATTTTATTTAAATGGATTGTTTGGGCTATTTAATTGTTAATTTATTTCATTTTGTGTAAACATCTTAAGGGATCTTGTTTATAAAGAAATTTATTGTTTGGCCCAAGCTGGTTAAATATGTTAATTATTAGATTAATACCTACTGGACTCGAGATATATTAAATTGCAAGGTATTAATTATTACTGAGGATTTATTTAAATATATCTTGCTTAGATATGCTTTTTAATTAGGAGTCTTTTGAAATGAAACTGTATTGACTGAGCATAATATGTTGGACTCCTTTCTTTTTTTTTAGCTATCTTAGTTTGACTTGGATTTTAAATCTTTTTAATTGATAATTATTGTATCTATTGATATCTATTAGTTGCTGGAATCCTAACTCTATACCAACTCTGATTTGAGATATTCATGATAACCTCTTATTTTGTATCTGTTGGTGCTAATCAGATTCTAAAGAGATATATCATTCAAGGATATATTGCTAAACAAAATATATAGTTGTTGCTACTCTTGTTATATATACATCTTCTCTTCGACCGGTCAGAGGACACTTATTGGAAGCTATCATTAGTTATATTGGAAGCTCTCATTAGTTATATTGCAAAAATATTCAAGAGTTTTTATATGATATTTTCAGCTATATATTATATTGATTATTAATTCTTCTTAATTGAAAAATTAAGAGTCCGTTGTATTCAAAATTCTTTGTATTCGATCTGATTTCAAGCATGTTTAGCTTGGTCGTTCCAATAGTGGATAGGAGTGCATTCAAAGAGAACTTTCAAGGTTGTAGAGGTGCAAATTAGAAGCGGTGGTGTCTATCGGTGAAGCTACTTTGAATAGGGAGTTCTTTTATTTATAATTAATTGAATTCTAAAGTTTAATAAAAAGATTCTCCAATACTAGTTGGTATTGGACATGGAGGTAGGCCACTAGACTAGAGGTTAGGGGCTGAACCACGTAAAAATTCGTGTGTCTGTGGTTTGTTAATTCTTGTGGTTTGATCGTTTGAGTCTCACATTGTATTTAAACACATTCACATAATAGTTTTCTGCTGATAGAATAAAGTGTACTAATCCAGACATTATCTCACACACGTTTAATCTGTCTGCATTATAACTAAAATATATTTAGGTCTAATCCAAACACTATCTGGCATTGCTTTATTCAGTCTGCATTATAAGAAAAATAAAATTTACTCTAAAGCAGACACCATAAATCATTAATTTTATCTGTCTGTTTTAATACTGGATCAAGAAATTAAAAATTAGTCATTGTTAATCACATTTAAATTTAAACACTTAATCATCCTCTCTAAATATTTATATACACGAAATTACAGTATTAGAGCAAATCCAATGGTAATGTCAAAATGGCTATAGCCATTGCTATATTTTGACACCAAAAAGTACTTTTTGGTGCTAAATAAGAACACAATCTCCAGTGGTTGGTTCTATTTTAGCACCAAATTGTTTCAAATTTAACCAACTTTCCCTCCATCTCATTGTTAATTACTTTTTCAACTCCAATTCAACTATCTACGTTATTTTCAACCCCGTTACACAAATAATCGGCCCATTAGTCACGGCAGCTCTATCTCTCTACCGATCTCTATCTCTCTCAATCTCTATCTCTCTACCTCTGTCCATCATCAGCTCCTTCATCAGATCATTCATTTTGTATGAGAGATAAGGTACATGCAATCGATCAAAACTAGCTACCAGGGTCAGCTGCGTACTGGACACTTTCCGGCGGGTTCCATGTTTTTCAGTCACTTTTCATTCAGTTTTAGGTATGTTCAATTATTGATTCTCTGTTAATTTCAGTTGGAGTTTGAGATGTCAAAGGATGACTATAAAACCAATTATAGCACTCCCATTAGATTTGCTCTTAGTGACCATAATTTTTGTCCAGACATTATATACTAAGTCATTAAACTCTTTTGTTCAAATATAATTAAATATGAGAAAAATTAATTTAAATCATACATATTTTATTTAAATATGCGATGTGGAATAAGATATATATACTCTAACAGGAAGAAGGTTTAGTTTTGAGTCTAGTCCAATTTGTACGGCTAAAGTGCTCAGAACCAATTGGGCAATTTGAATAGTAATTAATTGTCAGTTGATGTCCATATTTAACTGGCTAACCTCACACGCGCGTTCATTTCATATATTTTAAATAAATACTCCCAATGTTTCCACTTGGCTATTACTTGCGCACGAGCATACAAACATAAAATTAATTCATTTATTCGATTCAGTAGTCAATTATTCTTTTTGTTCAGCATTACTGGAGTACTATTTAACAATGCAACCTATATAGGTAACGTGCATGATAATTAGAAACGGACAACATTAGTATTGGTCTCCCATAACATACTGATCCAATTATCATGAAATTAATTTCATGATAAATTAATTATAAAATTAATACAGTATCGATACGCAAGAAGAAAGATTAACTCTTGTCTACATGTCAAAACTGTATTAATCAATTATCCAAAATTAATTTCATGTTAACCACTCCCATAACATACATATATAAAACAAGAAAGTAATTACCATGAAATTCATTTTTCGGTAAGTTGATCAATTGGCCAATAGAATGCTGACACGCAGACGAGCCTCTATGTGTGTTAGTATTCTATTAACCAATTGACTAACTTACCAAAAAATAAACTTCATGTTAACCGGATCCATAAAACAATAAGTCTTGGCAGACAGATTTGTCCGACCGGAATATTGGACCGATGCAATTTTTTTTGTTCTCTTAAAAAATGTATATTTTTTAAGTGTTTGTCCAAATAAAATTTTTATAAAATACAGTGTTTTTAAGTGTAATTTGAATATATTTAAAAAAACATGTTATAAAAAAACGTAAAGTATTTTACTATTCGCCGCCCATGAGGACTGAAAACAGTACTTATATTGGACCAAGTAGTATTGACTTAGCAGCCGATGAGGACTGAAAACAAATACTATATCATGTCTTTGGGGCATTATTACGTGCAGCCCTAACTACTACCAAATAACTTTGCATTTGCACAAAACAGTCAAATACGACATGCGAGTGGCGGGCGCTTTGGGCTCTCCACTTCCGTAGCGCATTATTCATTCATTCTTTACTCTGGTAGGTAGGCAGGTAGCTTGCTTATATAAATAGTAGTGAACTTTTTGTGGAAAACATAAGAGCAGCGACTGAACAAACAAAGAGAAATAGAAATCGATTGACAGAAAAAATAGAGAAGAGAGGCCAAAATAATCCTTTTTTTATTCTTCCAAGTTTAACAGGTGATCAATACATATATAGCAAAAATGGGTGCGGGTGGCCGCATGTCCGCTCCACCGCCTAGTAGCAAGAAGACTGCAGCTGAAGCCCTTCGGCGGGCTCCTCACGAGAAACCTCCATTCACAATTGGAGACTTGAAGAAAGCTATTCCAGCTCATTGTTTTCAAAAATCCCTTATTACCTCTTTCCGATACCTTATTCAGGATCTCCTCATGGCCTACTCCCTCTACTACATCGCCACTAACTATATCGACCTCCTCCCTCGTCCCCTCAATTATTTGGGTTGGGCTGCTTACATTGCTGTTCAAGGCTGTGTCCTAACCGGGGCTTGGGTCGTCGGCCACGAATGTGATCACCATGCATTCAGTGACTACCAATGGGTTGATGACCTTGTTGGCCTTGTTGTCCACTCTTCCCTCATGGTCCCTTATTTCTCCTGGAAAATTAGCCACCGTCGTCACCATGCCAACACCCAGTCCCTTGACAATGACGAGGTGTATGTACCAAGATTCAAGTCCAACATCCGAAACTATTACAAGATCCTCAACAACCCACCAGGCCGAGTGTTCGTATGGATTACCACACTCCTTATTGGCTTTCCTTTATACTTGATGTTCAATGTATCAGGACACAAATACGAAAGGTGGACATCCCACTACGATCCTCACAGCCCACTTTACTCCGACCGTGAGCGCAAGGAGATCATTATTTCTGATGTTGCTATTCTTGCTGTCATCTATGGACTATACCGTCTTGTATTGGCCAAAGGATTTGCATGGGTTTTCCTTGTGTATGGTGGTCCATTGCTAGTTGTAAACGGATGGTTTGTGTTGATAACCATTCTCAATCACACTCACCCGTCTTTGCCTTACTACGATTCCACCGAGTGGGATTGGTTGAGGGGAGCCCTATGCACTGTTGATAGAGATTATGGAATCCTAAATAAGGTTTTCCATAATGTTTGTAATGCTCATGTCTGCCACCACATATTCTCGATGATCCCTCATTATCATGGGCTCGAAGCAACGGAAGCAATGAAGCCGATATTGGGTGACTATTATCAATACGATGGAACTCCAATCCTAAAGGCAATGTATAGAGAAATGAAGGAATGCATTTACGTTGAGAAAGATGAAGGTGAGACCAAAGGAGTCTACTGGTACAGAAGCAAGTTTTGATGTGCTGACAGAAAGCAAAGAGCAGCTTGCTTTTTATTTGTCTTTCATTTCCTAGTAGTTTAGGTTGTATGCCTACATTGTATTCAATCAAATCTTGTTCATTGATGGGTTAAAACCCGTTACCTATATGAATAAAACTTCCTAATCATTTTATATCAAGAATATCCTTTCGGTACCATATATAATTCCATGTGGCAAGTACTGTTTTGTTTGGTTTCAAACATTCATATATGTTTTGTTCGGTTACTGATGCTTAACTAACTCTAAACTTTCATCTTAGTCAGACTACTTTGAGGGAATACCAAACAATGTGCATGCTACCTGCTGGACTGGTCGTTTCTATCCTCACGTGTTACTTTATCTTTCTCCCCAACAAGAAAATTAGAAGAAATAGAAAATTGGGTATATATATGAAGTTCAATGCTAATATTAATGTAATCTATCATAATTTAGTTTATATTTATTATCGTTGGGGACGTGTATTTTGTTGTATGTATGCGTTGTTGTTGGGAAGAGTTTTTATTTTGGTGTGCACTAGAATTTCTATAAATTAATATTATTGGGACTGAAAATTTTTATTAATTAAGAGAGTTATTATTTAATCGATAAATTAATAATTTATTAATTTAAAGTGTTTTTTTATTCGGTGAACATAAATTTAATTACATTAAAATTATCGTATTTTATTGATGTTTATATCATATTTTTTTGATGCAATGCATCATACTTGGTGGGGGCTAGTTGCACCTCTTACTTTCCCATTCACACCCCATAGTTCACCAAAAAACGCTAGGCTAATAAACAACCTATGGCGCGAACATTTGCTCAACACCCTCCTTATATCCCCACTATTATTCTCTCTTGCTTTCTGTTTCCTCTCTCCCCCACTACCACCACATTGTATTAATGGACGACGAGAATTTCCAGGTACCCAGATTATGGAGACTTCATCGACGAAGGGATGGAGTATCCAGAAGAGATGGAGTACCAAAACCATCCTTCATCTTCGTCTTCTCTGGTTTGAAATGACTGATTTTGCCTAGGGTTTAGTTCAAATGCCCATTGCATATTCTCATTATGGAGAAGGTTGTTTTCTTCAAGGATGAAAAAGTTTAAGATGCTTACCTCTTCCACCAACTGCGAAACAACATCTGTTGAGTTCATCGATTGATGCGAGTGTTTAATTCTTAGTTATTTAGCTTACTTTTGTTATTGAATGCTTAGATTTTTATGTACAGTTCATGTAAAAACTTAATTCCCAGTTCATGTAAAGTGTTTTTACCCTATTTTTGTAGTTCTACTGTGTTTGGGGTGTCTTTGGCTTTTTTTGAAAAAATATGAAAAAGGAGTGTACTCAGAATCATATGATTTTTAATGGGTTTTTTTAACTATGGAGTGTGAATGGAAAAATGAGGGGTGCAACTAGCCCCCACCATCATACTTATTAAATTAATGTATCATACTTGTGAGAATGATACAATACCTTTGGAGCCAATAACGCAAAAAGAAGCACTCATAAGCGTCAACAACTCTTCTTTCACAAGTTTTTATTACAATTAGAATCTGCAACACACCGAACTTTTGGACGATATGAGAAAAATTAAGTATGAAATTCAATTAGATTTGAATTTCTGACAAAAAAAACGAGAATATAATAATATTTTACAAGATTATACTAGATATATTTGTAATTTAAAAGAATTATTAATTTATGATTTTGATGGGATCATATATTTATATAAGGGTCTTTTTAAAAATTATTATTTTATTAATTTATCGAAATTATTAATTTATCTCATTAATTAGCCCAAGTCAGGACTGAAAAAAAAATATTTTTTTAGAGAGATTATTAATTTATCGAGTATTAATTTATAGAGGTTCTGTTGTATATGTTGTTTGTTGTGATATATATTGTTGAGAAAAATTGGCTGAAAATAGAAATAAGTACAAATTGTGGTTTAAAAACTTGAAAACTATAAAAACAAAAAACAGAATTTTTTAAAAATTACTTAAACTATCTCCGACAAAATTCTCGACAGACATATTTAGTCTCATTCCTTTACTTCTAATCTAAGATTTATTCTTTAAACCTTTATTTATTTATTCGAGACAAGTCTCATAATCTAGGTTTTATTATGTACAACTTTATTTATTTGTTCGAGACAAGTCTCATAAATTTTAGGGTTATCACACGTCTTAGAATTCAAGCAACCATTTGAAGGAAAAAGAATCATCAAGAGTACAAAGACTAATCGTCATCATCGTTCGACTCGGATTCGCCAGAAATCGGGTGATGATTTGGGGGTTTACACTCACCATATGAAATGAAAATGAAGAATCTAAAAAGTTAAAACCCTTACCTTTGTGAGTATCTGCGAATCATCTCCTTCGATTCCTTAATTTCATGGTACTGTGCTATCCTTTCGTTCCCCAAAGTTCTCAAATCGTTTTCAAACACTCATGGTAAACAAGAACATTGTTCATGTAAAATTTGTTAACCATGTTTTATTTCAACAAATTAGGGTTTATACTTTACTAGAATTTGTTGGCCTGAAAGATATATTAAATCCTTCTCCTAATGATTTTCCCATTTTAATAAAAACAGTTTTTGGTAACATGTCCGTCAAATCTGATAAGATAGTTACTTATGTGCAAAATAAAACCTTGTCATTTGGTTCTAAATTATTGAGTACTATTCTAAATATTCCCTATTCTGGTATCTGCCCATTTACTGTTAAAGGCCCCTCTATTCATGATTAGGCCCTCAAAGAATTTGGGCTTATATTTTACTACATCAAGTGTCTAATTTGATATAATTTAGCCCTCAATTTCAGAATCCGGCCAATTTTGGCCGGAATGCCTAATTTTCCAGCCAAATACCATATACAATACGGGCTAATAACACTTATGTTACATCAAGTACCACCAAATTCACAATTTACTATATCAAGTACCTAATTCGTATAAAATTTGTATAAATACTTATTTTGACGTATTAAATCTGTTTAAATTCTTATAAATAATTATTATATATTAAATTGTTAAAATTAAATATTAATACAAAGATTACCAAATATTTTTTTTTATTTTAAAATTTTAAAAAGACTTAATTACCAAAAAAATCAATAAACTTTTAAACACACAAATTATATTTTTAACACGAATAACGAAGAATTTTTAAACAATTGACAAAAAGTACCCAAAATTTAATTAATTAATTAATACCCTTTTTATATTGGAAGAGTATACTAAAAGAGCAGAAAAAAATTAAAAAAGAAAAAAATAACTCATGCTCTCTCTCCCTCTTCCCTAATCCTTCAAATTGTTTTGTTCCTTTAAATTTGAAAATTTTAACAAATTGTATGTATGACTGTAAGACCCCAACTTATTATAAATAAAATTGAATTTTCTCTATTCATTATCTTGAAATAATAAGAAGTTAATTTGATATAATGCTTTGGTTATGGGTAAAATGTGCAAATTTTACAAAATAAGCAAGTGGTTATAAAATAATCATTTTGTCGGGGAATATTCGTTTGATCGTGGAATATTCTTGTTGTCGGGGAATATTCATACGACGGCGCAACCATTTGTGGGCCCCATAATGGAAAACGGTCGGATGAAGAAAGCATAAGTTTGAATTTTATAAATAACAACGTAATTATTCTCAATTAACAATTGTTGGGTTACACGGTGGTTAAAATACTGATGTCTGCTGTGGTTGCATAAAGATGTACATGGTATTGCAAAGTATTTTTGAATTATTGATTCTTACGTGAAAGCCTTTACTCAATAATTGTTACGATATTCTTTATTCAATATTTTATTTTATTGATTCAATAATTGCTGCGTTGATATTTTATATTATTGTTGTTTCAATAATTGGCATTGCACAGTATTTCCCATTATCAGATCAATAATTCATATTATTTGAATAGTATTGTTAGATATTATTATTGGCAATGTCTAAGAAAGTTCTGTCTAGGAAAGGGGTTTGGTTACCTAATTGCGCGCCAGTAAGGAGAAATCCTTATCGAAAAGCCCCCTATTTTTTGGGAACGAACTGGTTGTCATAATTGTGATTATGTAATATTATTTGTGAATAATTAGTTATTGATTTATATGATAAGAAAATATTTATTTTATGTAGATATAAATGATGGATATATTTATTTTGTGTGGATATAAATAAAGGAATTAATGTTGGGGTGTTTTATTAGTATTTTTTTCGGAATGGAGGTATTAAAAAATCACCCGTTTGTGGATTTCAGATATTTTCTGTTTTGGAATTTGGAAAAACTTTTTTCTGCGAAGTTGTAGAGAATTCGATTTTCTATGGAATGGACATAAATTCGTATTTCTCTGATAAAAGGGCTATTTGTTATGAATTATTAAAGTTTAGGAAATTAAATACTTTTATTAAATTTATGGGTGGGACCCATTTTTGTCCTTTGTTGGTGGAAATGTGTTGATTCAAAAGTGGTGGGCTGAGAGAATTCATTTTTGGAGTGCTGCACGTTTTTAAACAAAAGCCTCCGTATGAAAAATTTGTCAACTAGGGCGTTCTAGCATTTCCTATAAATAGGGTGCTTAGTTAAAATTGAAAATCACACCAAAAATAAGTTTTCTCTCTCTATATATTATCGAGCATATTTTTTTGAGTATTTAGATACTTTGAGAGTTGCTATTCAATACAAGTTTCCTTCGGCTTTACATCTGATATTCTGATCAGAAATACTGTTATTTTAAGGTAAGGGATGTTATTTTCTTCGTAAATGATATTATTTTCTTCAATATCATTATGTTGAAATATTGATATAAATTTTATTATGGAATTTCTACCTTTTTGTGTCGGGGTTACTATTCACGTATACGACACTATTCATGTATACTGACCTATTCACTTAATCTGCACTATTCAATTTAAAAAATAAAATTTTCTCTTCTTTGTCCAAGATGTCTATTATGGTTACTATCTTTGATTGTATCCATATTTTGATCTTCATTCTTAAATTTTACTCCATTATGGTTTATTATGGAGTATTTTTAAACTTGAATTATATATCTAAAGTATGAATATCTGATCTTTGTCCTTTTATCTTATTGAATTTGTTCTCTAAAATGTTTTTCATCATCCTCAGTCCTTAATGATGATACTTGATGAATATCTTTGGCCTGTAGTGCAAAGATGAATGATTACCTGATGAATATCTTTGTCCGTAGTAGTGCAAAAGATGAGCAGTGTTGAGATGAACATGACCAACTCAAGTGATATGAATGAATATCTTTGGCCCGTAGTGCAAAGATGAATATTTGATTCAAGATGTATATTGATTGATGTTACAGGGATAAAATAGTGATGATGGACTTTTAAATTCATAGATGATAGTAGATTTCATTCTCTACTTAACTCTTATAATGAATTGTTGTTTCCGCTGCAGTTGTTGATCTAAAACTTGTTGTCTATTATATTCTATTAAATTTTTCCCTGTTGAAGACTAAGGATAATTTGTTGTATATTATCTTAGTCATAATATTCTTTACTGGGCTAGCTGAGCTCACCTTTTTCCTTTTTATTCTATTTTTTTCCCAGGAAACGAGAATATAGCAGGAACCAGTCTGGGTATAGAGTGATGGTCCTAGACAGTTGTTTTAGCAGTCCTCACTATTTTTGTAAATAGTGCATCAATAATTGTAATGAAGACTTTATTTGGGTGTGGATATTGTCTAGAAAACAATATTTGTATTTAAACTCACAGTATGTGTTGTCATATTTTGCACGATAATTGTAATAATAAAGTTGTAGTTGTTTTCTGTACCATGTATTTGGCGACTCAGAATGGGTGATGTATACCTATTTTGGGGGCGTCACAGTGACGCCCCCAAAAATCGAGACTATTTTTCTTCCCGATCTTGTGCGCTAATACTATATTATAATATTATTCTTGCTTTAAAACATTATTCAATGTTAAAATAGATGAAATTGTGGATTTTTTTTTCCTTCCTATTCATTCATTCATTCATTCATTGAATCGCAACCTTTACGACTCTTCTTTATACTAAAATCATATTCATTTTATGATTTACTTAATCTGAGTAAATATATTAAGAGCTTCAAGTCTCAATACTTAATATCTTTCTTATATAGTAATGTCACTATAGCACTTTATTTTTATAAAGTATTCATTACAATACATCTAGAATAAATATTCTCTATTGAATATACTCAATTAAATGAAATAAAATGAAACGAACTGAAACGAAACGAACAAAACTAACACAACGAAATAATAGGCTGAATCAAATGGTTGGTTGTTATTTCATACCGAGCTCAGAACAAAACAGAAATATACCTTGCCACACAGAAAAGTTAAATAATGCCACACAGGCAAATCAAAATAATGCCACACATGCATAACATACATCGGACCGGTCAGATCCAGATGCATGCAAATCGGAAGGCGTGTTTGGCACAAACATCACCAATCCGCAGAACAGAACAGAAACTAGGGTCAACCCATACGCCTCCCACAACAAAATACCAAATGGCCAACTCCCACCGGAGCACAAAATGGAGAAGCCGTGGACTGATCACACCGCCACAGAAGGTGTCATGCCTCGGTGCCAAGAGGACATGCATGTGGTACCCCCACAGGTGGTTATAGCTCAGGTATACCCTACGGTATTCTAACAAAATATAATGTCACAACACATGCGACACAACAAAGGGGTTCTAACATGTACATGTTAAACTGAAACGAGGTATCAACACAAAGTCTCCAAAAATATTAACATGCATATTATTACAAATATCAAAATAAATTTAGAAATGTTGTACTAGTCTACAGAGTACAAATATGAGTTCCAACTATGAACGCCAAACGAAACTATCACAATGAATTTGACAAGAAATAATCATGAGAGGCAATACTAATTTTCAAAACGCATAACGAAACGAACTAATTAAAAACAAAAGAGTCTCGCTGAAAGAGTACGGAATCCGTACCTGGATTAAGCAATGTAATACCTAAAATTTATACTCCAAATTTGACTCGTTTAGACTCTCTCCGTTCAATCTAAATAATTTAATAAGATTTTATTACAATCCAATCATTAATAACATAATAATATTAAATTTATTATTAAAAACTTTTACAACTATGTTGGCAAAATTAATTAATTTAAATTAATATACATAATTTTAATTTGATTTACCAATTCTGATTATAAGTTTCAAGGCCGAATAATTATTAAAATATAATATATATATATATATATATATATATATATATATATATATATATATATAATGAAATCATTGCTGCAGACACTACTGACCAACCTTAAAAGCATAAATATACATGTAATCCCTATATAATAATAATATATATATAACGCATAAACTTGAAATATATAAATATACATATATTTATATATACCCATATTAATCTATCACAAATCTAATGCCAAGCATACAGCAGATTCGTTTTATTAATATAAAATTATTTTTCGTCATTCTCATATATCCATGATGTGTGCCCTCAATCAACAAGATGCTATTAAATTAATTCAATTACTCACCAAAAAGTAGAAGTACTGAAATATAAGCCTCCTCTTATTTCTTCGTCTTTTCTTTGTGCTGCAATGACACCGCTTCTCCCTTCTTTTCCCTCAACTCGTATCAAGTGTAATGTTTAAGTGAATTAGGTTTAGTTATTTATTCACATAAAAACAAATTTTATTAATTAATATATATATATATATATATATATTAACTCTCCAAATTTTAATAGGATTTTAAAATTACACAATTATAAATTAGACCCACCTAGTTTTAAAGCCCAATTTATTAATTTAATTTACCCAACACTTATTAATACATTAACCCACAAAAATTAAATGACTATTTTGACCCAAAATAAATGATAAAGTCCAATAAATATGTTTTAAAACAAGGTGAATTTTTTTTTCCCGGGTATTACATGTTCCCTTGTCAAAGTATATTCAGCTTTAGGCGTTACCGTCTTACTATCCTCCTGATACAGCCACAGATCTTCCCTAATGTTCATTTCTACCAAATCAAGCCTCGACTTGTTGTTGTCCTTTGTTCTACCAATCGCATTTAGGATCAGATAAAAATGTTATCAAATCGTTCTTCTCAGTATGCATCGGATCTATACAATGACGAATGCAGTGTAGCCCAATAAGGCAGGTCAAAGAACATGGATCCGTGTGTCCAGTTGTGAACCTTGTTATAACCGTAAGCTCGCTCTAATCTGTGATTCTTCCTTGGGGGTGGAAACTTCAAATGACTAATCCAACTCAACACTGCTGACCCAAAAAGACGGCCAGGTACTTGACGTTTCTTTGTTTTTTGATTGAATTTTCTACTCATCCGTCGATAACGATGTTCAATCGGCAAAAACTATCTGGATATTGCAAAGAAACTCATTTTTCCCCCATGTTTGAGCCGCACAGCTTTAACTGACCCCATGCACACGGGACATGATAAGCCCCCATGAGTCGACCATCCACTGATCATTCCTAACGCCGGGAAGTCATTTATTGTCCACAGTAAAGTTGTCCTCATGTCAAAGTTCTGCTTAAGAGATACATCATAAGTTTGAACCCCTTTTTCCCACAACATCTTCAACTCATCAACTAACGGACTGAGGTATACATTGATGTCTTTACTCGGACTCTTATCACCCAGAATCAGTAAAGGCATGAACATGTAGGGATCTTTCATGCACATCAAAGGTGTGAGGTTATAGACCACAATAATCACTGGCCAAGTTGAGTAGGGCTTTGTGTAAGGCCCGTTAAATGGATTAAACCCATCCGTAGCAAGTCCAAGCCTAACATTGCGAACCTCTTCAGCAAACGAGGGGTGCTTGTTATCAAAATTTTTCCACTCAAGCCCATCTGTCGGGTGCGTCAGTTGACCTTCGACTATGTCCCGTGTAGAGTGCCACCTCATATCCTCGGTGGTATGTGTTGACATGAACAACCGCTAAAGCCTCGGGGCAATGGAAAAGTAACGTAAGATCTTTCTCGGCACATCTTTTCCCTTTTTCTTGCGCTGTTCACGGTATCTACTTGTACCATAAATATCACATGACCTCTTATCTTTATTGACATCACCGTAATACAACATACAGTCATTCTCACAAGCATCGATCTTCTCATACCCTAGATTGAGCCTTTTGACCATTTTCTTCACATCGTAGTACGACTCCGGTAACTTATTGCCTGCAGGTAAGCACTCCTTCACAATGCTTAACAGTTCATTAAAACCTCTCTCGCTACAGTCATGCTCGTTCTTGAAGTATAAAAACTTAGTCACAGCAGATAAGACGGTGTGCTTTTCATGCCCGTCATATAGTGGCGTCGCTGCTTCATGCAATAACTCATAGAAACCCTTAGCCCCGTCATTTGGCTCTTGCTTTCTGCATTCATCATCATCCCTATCTCAGATTCCACTAGAAGTATGAACCAGCAGCTTCGACTATCATGTTAGTTCAGTCAAAGGTTTCGTCACCTCTAGATTCTGGTTCTGATTCAAGTTCATCTAACCAAGTTTCCCCATGATAGATCCATATCGTATAACCCTGCTTGAACCCATACGCAAATAAGTCGCACATGACATCACTCCTTTCCTTCCACACTTTATTCACACACCTCTTAGAAGGACATCTAATCTCATCGCATGACTTGCTTGCTCGAAACGCGAAATTGAGAAACTATTCAACCTCATTACACGGTTTCGAGCTAAGCCCACTTTTATCAGTGCCTACCCTACGTTTCATCCAACTTCGATCAACAGACATCTTGGACAACTGTCTGCTATATATATGGAAAGTTGGACAAACACAATCAAGTCTCCAAGTTAATGTATATACAAGCTTATGAGTTTCTAACTTCATCTCCCACTCTAATCAAGTCAGTTTTATCCCCATTCCGGATGTAATACGCCTCATCGATGTTAACAACTTGAACACATCTTTAAATTTTTTAGAAATTTCAAGAAGACTCCCCCATGGTCTTCAAGTACACGAAATAGACTAACACATCGTAGTCTAAATATGCACCCGAAGAACGTCAAGAGATATATACTGACCGAAAATTCAAAAAATATAAAGACGTGCTCAAGTCGTTAACACCGACCTAAGTGAGATCGAAACATACAAGAATAGTCCAAAAACGGGGACTATTTGAGATTCACTCCTACTAAGTGAATCTCAAACATGTTTCTAAGCTTCCTAAACTATATTAAAATATGTATGTATGAATTGAACTATTTCCTAGAACAAAAGGAATACTATATTGAGAATGAATTATGAACCACAATAAAAGAAATTAATTCATCGATTCTCATGAGTTTACAAAATCAAAGACTACATATTAAAGTCATGTGGGTAGAACATATTTAGAATAACACAATGCTACCATTTTAATTAAGCAACACTTTGGAAACAAAGACATGGTAATTTATATTGAGAAAGTTGTTTTTGATTCTTGGAAACAAAGACATTTCCAAAGTGGACTGAAATTTAATGGTTCTTAATTACTCATAAAAATTGTTTTTGATTTCCTTTGACATAAAAGCTCATCAACACATAAAATGACCATGTCTAACCATAAAACATCATATAACATATATAAGCATGAGCGAAACAAACAACCAGGTTAAAAAGAGGGGAAACCGCATTTACTTTGTGCACTGTCTATGTTAATATGTTGACCACTTAATTAAACCAAAGGATTTTAATAAATGAACAAAATCACTAAGGACTAATATGGCCCTCGAATCACATCCAACAACAAAAGATGCTCAAATGGTTTGATATATGTAAAGCAACCTCTATGATATGGCTTTGATTGCAAAGAGAAGCGAAGCTTAAGATAATCGAGTTATTAGGAAGACAAAAAGGCATGAAGGGAAGATAGATTAAAACAAACATGGTTATGAGAGAATCAAACACAACCTGAAACAAACGAATCTATAACATTTATACTTCAACATAAGTGGAGACAGAGTCGAGAGGTTCAAAATACCTTTCCAAACCAATATATGTCTGACTTTGGTTTACTTCAGCCATCATAGGGCTTGTCCTATAGGTTGGGGTTTGGCCCATTTACTTTGTACATTTCCTTTCTTTTTAATACATGCAGTTTAAATTTAGCAAAAAAAGAAAGAAAGAAATGACAAGTACCAATCAATTAAGAGGTTCAATTGGATAATCAGTATTTTGGTGCCACTCACCCTACAAACAAATGAAAGAAATTAATTGGGTAAACAATTCAGCATTATGAAATAAAGATATATATTATCAATTTATTTTTTTATAAAGTATTTTCTTTACCGTAAAGAGGGGTTTAAATTATGTAAGGGGTATACACCATAACTCATGTGGAGTAGGTTATGGACTAGCCTACAAAATTTGTACTGCATTTTGTATAATACTCCTAAGGTTTTTGATAGATAATAGTTTTCTGTTTTCCCTGCTACTATGTTCAGTTATCACGAATTAGCAGCACCATCATCAGTAAAGTTGCAACACCTGAATTTAGGAAATGACCTAGCCATACCATAATGACTATCAAATCTATGTAAAAGACAGTAGAAAAAATAAGTATCCTGAATTAATGAACTAGCTGAGGCAATACTAAGGATGTTTGTGACATATATATATATATATATATATATATATATATAAGTATTAAATGGAATTGAAAAATTTACCAAAATGAAGTGTAGAACAATCAATTGGGGGCGAAATGATGAACGAGTTGCGTGAAATTGGTATGATCGGCAAACGATTTGCAAGACTAAAGCTACCGATAATTTGGGTGAAAATGATGAGCAAGGAACCAAATTCAATTGGACAAATCGATTGAGCTAGCTCTGATATGTTAGCTTCGAATCAATTGGGTCCAAATCGCGAGGGAAACAGAGAAAATAAGAGAGGGAATGAAAAATAGACTCATTGCCGTCGAACCAGGGTTTAAAATAAAAGACTTATTCTCAACGGCATAGCCGTCGATAATGACCCTGTCGATATAGACTCATTCCCGACGGCATACCCGTCATTGCTAACATTAGTACCGTCGCCAATGAGATTTCCCTCCACCGGGAAAGTCTGGCGCTAAATAAGAAGTACATTACCGACGGCATACATTGGCGACGGTTAGCCCGTCGAGATTGACATTATTATCGATAGGGATGTTGCCGTCGGCAATAAGCCCGTCGCCAATGACCCTTATTTTTTAGTGGGATCACAACCACAGTGGTTATCAAGGATGGATGGTCACATGGGATTGTAAACCGATTTGGGGAAGAATTAAATCTATTAGAAGCGAAAAACTTGCATCAAAGCTAAGATTGCATCCGATTAAGCTTTGTGCAAGGTAAGTCATGTTTTTGATTATGTTCATAGAAATTGAGTTAAATAATATCTTGTATTGCTATAATTGTTGGGATTGGTTGTGTGAATTGATATGGTGAAGGGATTGCATGAATTCTTGAGCAATAAGGATGGACATTTATGGCTCCGACCACGTCTGAAATGTTCATGAAATTTCAAATTGTAAACATTGTATATTAGATGTTTTACAAAATGCTTCAATGAGATTATTTTGCTAAAATATGAAAATTAGATGATGTTATTTGAAAATATAAGAATTAGATGATGTTATTTGAAAATTATTATTGATATGATAATTCTTTCCTTAGAGTAAGAAGGATTATGTTTTGCATACATATGGAATTCTATATGTTGCGAGGGGGTAAGCAAGTTATGCTTCACGTCTACCCATTAGATTGTATACATATGGAATCTGTTGTGTCACTCCTTAATTTCAAAGCAAATGTATTTACATAATATATAGTCGACACTTGACATCTTACAAAATGTCTCAAATTTGCTACTTAATACGTAAAGCATAACCGGGTATTAGTCGGTTTAGAGATTCACGCGCATACGCACGCAGATATCATAAACATGGTGTATGGTGATGGTATATTACTTTTGTGAAAGGTTATGCAATTGATATTCAAAGATTGCGATCTATGTGATAAACACATGGACATCTATTGATTTTAGGATGAAATAGGTTCTTAATTTAAGAAGATGTTGTGGTTTCTTTAATGTCCGTTTTGGTAAATAACAATTTTGAAGCGCATAGATCTCATTTTTTTGGTAGGACTATATTAAACTTCTATTTGGTTACTACTATTTGTCTTATCACCTGCAAGATATGATACTCGTGAGAGAATTTCTAGTCCCTGATTCATTGTTATTAAGTGATCAGGATATAGTTGTTTAACGTAGGTGGACATAGGTTGTGACGCCCCCAAATTCGGGTACATGAAACCCTTATTCAGTGCTCACGATATAAAACTTCCAGAATAAACATAAACTTAATAAAGTTATTACATCAAAGTTCCTCTAATCCCAGGTACGTAAACCTTTAAGCATTTATTACATGATAGTTTAATATTTACAAACATGAAAACTATCTATTACAACAATCTTCAGCTATTCTCCTATTTTTTCTTTTCCCTTGTCTTTTCCAGACCCATACTTTAGAAGTCCATTTAGTGAAAAAAACATTTAATAAAACAAGTATGAGCATTTAATTGCTCAAATAAGTAATAGCATTCTTTAAAGCTTAACAAGAAATAAATGTTTTCTTTGAAGCATGCTTTGACAGTGAATCAAAACTGTAAAGAAATAAATCTTGAATCATTCACATTTCTGGATTATCATATCAATATTGAATAACCGAGAGGTCTTAAGACCATGAACATATTTTTTTTTTTTTGAAAAGGTTCAATCGAAAATTTTATCGGATGAACTGCCTTAACTTACGAAACACGTAGGGTGATCGACCCTTTATGCCCAGATGTTGATCGATATTACGAACAATTTTCATATTCTACATCACCACTCCCGTAGTGCAATAAAAATATCCCATTTAAGGGTATGTTCATTCTCGCTTTTAGATTCCAACTACAACAATATAGTTTGGACAAACATAAATTATGGCACAATAATATTTCAAGACTTAATATAAAGAAATTGAAATATTTTACATCTATGTCGGCCAAAAGGAATGGCTCGAGATTTATACATACAACTTTTCCATGCATATGATAATATCTTACCCAATCTTTTGAAGCTGATTGGAATAAAAAGATTACTCAATCTTATAATATTCATAAATAAGGAAAGACAGTTCAGAATTTAGAGAACCTGTCCACATATGAATAATCTCAAAATACTTGCTCAATAAAGAGTAAGATTTAGATACTTGCCTTGTTTGTAGACTATTTGTATAATTTCAGCTTAACTTGTGTATCCTCACACAGATCCTACACAATTATTTGTATACACAGGCATATTAGCCAAATAGACAAGTCATATAGCTTGTATGTTTACATATCACATAGCCACAGTGATCATGTTTTTAGTTTATATCTTCATACTTGAGACATTTATTTACATTTTTCAAATATCTCATTCATGCTCTTACAATAGCCTTTTCTTTCTCTTATATAGGTCCACATAAGTTACGCTTTCATTGAGTTTAGTTCATATTTCTTTTACTTCTTTGTTTGCCATTAATATACGTTGCAAATTTTCTCTATAAATTAGGTATTCAAAGTGAATACCTAAGGTATTTAATGTTCCCATAGCATATCTTATATATCAAAAGTAATTTTCACTTGTATGCTTATTCTTTAGCATTTTCATGATATATAGACTCATTCCGGTATGACATCTTGTCATAAATTCTTATTTTATCTTGAAATGCTAAATCAACCTTTTGAGGTTTAACAATACTGAACTCAGTTTAGTACTTTCAATATTGGTCATTATTTATGATAGCTCTTTTTTATTGAGTTTGCTAATTTACATATAAAATTCTTTATATTCTAGATTTATTTACATTAGCTTCCATAAAAAAATAATTACTTATTCACTTGTTTGTACCCTTTTAAAATGATATGAATCATAAATCTATTCATTTAGAAAAACATAATCTATTCCTTATATCTTTGCACTTTCTAAAATAGCTTATTCAGCTAGTCGTGCAAGCCTTGCAGCCCTTAATAGTTCCATTGTGTAGTCAGTCAAGCTTCACTTGGCCCCGTAGGGCTTAGCTGAGCTCAATGTGGCCTCGCGGCCTCTAATATGAGCAATACCCTTCAATTTGTTTAGCCTTGTCTTATAATATGCTATCCCATTCTCTATGTAAGAATGCATTCTTTGTTAATTGTTCTTTGCTAACGTCATTGTCTAAGCAAGCATGACTCTGCTCCTCTAATTAGCCCCTGTTTTGTAACTTTATAACTTATGTTGTGCACAATTATTTAACCCAAGTCTTAACCTAATTGATTTATATTTTGACATCTATTTATAAAAGTGTTAAGCTTTCTAAATATTTCCAAACTATTTAAACTACTAGCAAGTCTGCAACTAACTACCATCACGTCCACGGGCGTGATTCTCCCTCCCTTGCTTATCGACTCGACCATCAACTCATCCATTATCAATATAGAAGTAGAGATGCACATTTACTTATTATCTAAGCACAACAAATGGGAGATTTTATAATCTAACTATACTCAACAAAAAATTCAACAAAGAAAACATTATCCTTTTATCAACCATACGCCTTTCTGTCATGGTGGACAATGCACTGCCTCTTAGTCCATGCCATTTTGGCTTCTTAACTAATAAGTTATGCCTAGCTTTTCTAGTGCTCAATTATAAAATGGTGCGAGATAGTATTTTAACCCATTTATTAAAGGATTAAATCAATATTTTGGTTTCTATAGTCGCTTTCTTCACAAGACTCAATGTTACCTCAACATGTTAAAATCTCAACTATTAGCTTTAGCCTAGAAAGTGCTGCTTTGTGATTAAGTTTAACATGTTAAAACACTTTAACTAACATCACATGTGTTAACTAAATCAGCCCAAGCTTTAATTCTATCATATTTTTGGTTTTAGACAAAACAGGTTCATTAAAGACTTTTGTCAAGCACTTGGAGTGTATAGTTTTAAAATTCTCTTTTCATGGCCATTGATTTGCATTCTAGCCTCTTATTCCTTAACTTATTGCTTATCACAAATCAACTTATCTCCATTAATCAAAATTCTAGCCACAAGGTTTGTTTCACAAACTTAGCCAAACATATTTACCATAAGCAAAATAATATACTAGCCTTCCTTTAATTTAAAAGTTTGATATTAACAAGCAGTGAGTTTCAATAACCCACACACGGTGAGTCATTGTTATGAAAGTTAAACTTACCAATTGTTTTACAAGTTAAATTTATTCAACCATTTAACCCAATATCACCGATATATAAATCTCATATAGACTCTCATCAACCAAAACTAATCATCAATTACACACTTCTTTTCAGTATACATGCAACTTTACTCTCATCGTATAGAGAGAAATTACCTTAAAATTTCAAATCCTCCGTAATGTCGTTAAATTACATTGTCTTTTGTTCCAACTCTTCTTCCTTAATAATCTCAAATTTGGTATTCTTCTAACTCTTACCTACTTAACCCATTTCGTAGAAATTACGAGTATGTATACCCTTTGTGTGTGTTGCTTAGGAGAAAAATGACCTTAAGCATTTAAAACTACGCTATATAAGACTACTAACTCTGCTTAATCACGTTATAGGCTGGCGAGTTATAGAACTAGAACAACAAGCTGCCGTAACATGCTAGACCAACGAGTCATTAACTCCTATTTAAAGGCCACGTGTCTAACATTAAGTTTGAGTTTTTTTTCTCTTTGTTAAGCTTAAATTTTAAGGCTATGTTTGGCAAGAATAAATAATTACCTCACTTTCGTACTTATTGCACCACATTCAATGTCTTTGTAAATATACTAAAATGCATTTCAAAAATTTGAATAAAATATCCATACATCATTTCCATCAAAATAGAGGCATTTATTAAATATAATAAAGAATAATTATTATATTTAACATATAACCACATCACATGTTGCACTGATACACAAAAAAAAATTATTCCAAAGAAAATCTTATTTTATTTACTCAGGAAAAATACGATTCGCTACATTTTCCCTTCCTTATAAAGATTCCGTCCTCGGAATCGTAAAAATCTGATTACCCTAACAAATGCGGATAATTCTTTTCATTCTTTCTTCTAATTCCCGTTGCTTCTTGACGTTGTGGTTTCTCCACAATACTTTTCTTGAAGATATTGTCTTATTCATAAAATTTGCTCTTTCCTATCCAATATTTGCACAGGAATCTCTTCGTAGGTTAAATCTTTTTCAAATTGGATAGGCTCGTACTCTATCATATGTTTATAGTCTGGTTTATACGGCCGTAAAACTGACACGTAAAACACATTATGAATATGCTCTAGATCCAGAGGTAAAGCTACTTCGTAAGCTACCTCTCCCACCTTTCTCAAAACTTAAAACGGTCCTATAAAACGAGGACTCAACTTTCCATTCTTTCCAAAACGTACTTTCCCTTTCCAGGGAGATACTTTCAGAAACACATGCGATCCGATTTCAAAATCTCTTTTCTGTCTGTGCAAATCTGCATACTTCTTTTGGTGATCTTGAGCAGCTATTAGTCGCATTCGTATCAACTTAACTATTTCTGCAGTTTGTTGTACTAGTTCAGGACCTAGTAAACGACGTTCGCCCACTGCATCCCAACACAAAGGTGTTTTGCATTTTCTTCCATACAACGCTTCATAAAGTGGCATGCCTATACCAGCGTGGTAGCTGTTGTTGTATGCAAATTCTATCAGAGGTAAGTGATCGTCCCAACTTCCCTTGAAGTCCATAACACATGCACGTAGCATATCCTCCAAAGCTCATGATTGTTCTTTCACTCATCCATCCATGCATGGATGATAGGTAGTCTTAATCTTAACTGTGTCCCCAGATGTTCTTGTAAACTTTTCCAAAAATTTGAAGTAAATCTTGGATCTCTGTCCGAAACGATTGATACTGGCACTCCATGTCGGGAAATAATCTCCTTGATGTAGAGATTAGCTAACTGGTCTAGATTATATCTGATCTTAATTGGCAAAAAGTGTGCCGATTTTGTTAATCGATCAACTATAACCCAAATCGCATCAAATCCCTTTTGCGTCCTCGAGAGTCCTACCACAAAATCCATTGTGATATTCTCCCATTTCCATTCAGGAATTTCCAATGGCTGTAAAAGACCACTAGGTTTCTGATGTTCAGCTTTCACTCGTTGACAAGTTAAACATTTGCTAACATACTCTGCAACCTCGCGTTTCATACTAGGCCACCAGAAGTGTTGTCGGAGGTCTTGATACATTTTGGTACTGCCAGGATGAATTGTATATCTTGAACAATGAGCTTCTTGTAGTATTTCTTCTTTCAGTTCCAGTTCTGTCGGAACCCAAATTCTTCTTTCAAATCTAATAATCCCATCCTTATCGATATTAAACTTTCCTTCTTTTCCTGATGAGATTTTCTCTTTCAATTTCTCACATTCCCTATCTTTAAATTGGGCTTCCTTGATTCTATCCAAAAGAGTTGAGCAAGTCTCTATTGAATACAACTTTTCATTTGATTCTTGTGGAAGTTTCACTTCCAACTCCATTCTTTCCATTCTTTGTTACTAACTTCATCTTGAATCGTCAATAACATCAATTTCTCGCGACCTTTTCTGCTTAAGGCATCATCTACCACATTTGCCTTACCTGGGTGATAAAGGATTTCACAATCATAATCCTTAATCAATTCCAGCCATCTTCTTTGTCTCATGTTGAGCTCTTTACGTGTGAAAATATATTTGGACTTTTTATGATCTGTATATATTTCACATTTTCTCCATCTGAATAGTGCCTCCAAATTTTTAAAGCAAACACCACGGTACCGCTAATTCTAAATCATGAGTAGGATACCCTTTCTCATAATCTTTTAACTTCGCCAGTGATGCATATCTGCAATAACCTTGCCATCTTTGCATAAGGACACACCCTAAGCCTTTATGTGATCGTCGGCTATATACCACACGAATTCCTGTTTCATCGGGTAAGGTTAACCTTTGGAGCATTACTTAATCTTTTCTTGAGTTCTTGAAAACTTTCTTCACATTTTTCATTCCATACAAATTTAATTGTCTTCCTTGTTAGGTTAGTTAACGGGGTGGCTATCTTTGAAAAATCTTGAATGAATCTCTGATAATATCCCGCTAACCCTAAGAAGCTACGCACTTGAAGAGGCGTATTTATGGTCGCGCTCGATTCATAATCGCTTCTACTTTCATTTGGATCCACAGATAATCCATCTTTATCAATCACATGCCCCAAAAATTGAACTCTTTCTAGCTAGAATTCACACTTACTGAATTTTGCATATAACTTTTCCTTTCTTAGTGTTTCTAACACTATTCTCAACTGGTCAGCATGATCATTCTGTGTTTTGGAATAGATCAGAATATCATCAATAAACACTACCACAAACTTATCCAAGTATGGTTTGAATATTCTGTTCATCATATCCATGAATGCAGCCGGTGCATTCGTTAATCCAAAAGACATAACCAAAAACTCGTAGTGACCATAACGAGTACGGAATGCTGTCTTTGAAATATCTTCATCTCTTACCTTTAATTGATGATATCCAGTTCTCAAATCTATTTTTGAAAAATATTTCGCCCCTTTCAGTTGATCAAAAAGATCGTCGATCCTGGGCAAAGGATATTTATTCTTGATTGTCACTTTGTTCAACTCTCTGTAGTCAATACAAAGTCTTAACGATCCATCTTTCTTCTTTACAAACAACACAGGCGCTCCCCAAGGAGATGTACTGGGTCGAATGTATTTCTTATCCAAAGAATTCTGCAAATCAGATCATTAATTCCTTCATTTCTCTGAGCCCATTCTCATGCGGTGCTTTTTTGAAATTGGTGTCGTGTCGGTGCCAAATCAATAACAAATTCTATTTCTCTGTTTGGCGGAAGGCCTGGTAACTCATCAGGGAAAACATCTACAAACTCATTTACTACCACAATGTCTTCTATCTTTGCTCTTTCTTGTTGAGTGTCTACCACATATCTTGAGATAACCCATACAACCTTTTGTAACAACTTCTTTGCTTGCATCATCGTTAAGCGCGATGGCCTTTTGATGATTCTTTATCAGTAAAACACGATCTTCGGTTGCTTTGTAGGTTTAAAATTCACATATTTTCTTTGGCAATCGATGGTTGCTCCATGTTTAAACAACCAATCCATTCCCAAAATAACATCAAATTCCCCGAGTTGTATTGGAATTAGATCTACTGTAAGTTCACGTTCTCCTATTTTAACGCAACAATCCTTATAGACATGCTCTACAGGAATCACTTCCTTATTAGCCACTTCTATATCCATGGGTATTTCTAAATTTAATAAGGGCATTTCTATGCACTTAGCGAATTCATGTGATACAAAAGAATAGGTTGCCCCAGAATCAAATAATACATAAGCATTAATATTGTTGATCGGACAATACACGAAACCACATCCTTAGATGTTCTGCGCATCTTTTCTTGCGTCGTATTGAGCGTTCTAGCAGTTGGCTTGCTTGGTGTAGCTGTGCCAATTGTAAGTGCTTTAGTGCCACTGTTTCCTTTACCACTGCTTCCTCCCTCTGCTCCTTTCTTCGGACAATTTCTGGCAAAGTGATCCATCGATCCACAAACATAACACCCAGAATTTTTCTTTGGATTTGAACAGTTAGGAGAAATGTGTCCCTCCTGTCCACACTTGTAACACACCATCTGTCCCTTTAGACAAATGCCCAGATGATTCTTTCCACACTTCTTGCACGCTTCAATTTTCTTCTTTTGTTGTCCACTTTGAACACTACTCATATTCCCAATATTATTCCATTTCCTTTTCTTATTCCACTTACTAGTACCCTCTGGTTTAACCAATACTTCAGACTGTCCTTTATTCTTCTTATCCTTGTTATACTTACCTCCTGATTCGCTACCACTTTTTGTTATTATTGCCTTCTCAAGGAGTGCGGCAAAAGTTCAAATCTGTAAGGTGACAACCTATTATAGATCCAAGGCTTCAATCTAAACTTTCAAACCATCTTGCTTTCCGCTTCTTCCAGATTCACTTGATGTGGAGCGAATCGTGCCAACTCATTGAACTTGGCGGCATACTCGATCTCTGATCGTATCACCTTGTTTAAGGTCAAGGAATCGGACTTCCATTACGCTTTGAATTCCAGGAGGAAGTAATTTTCAAAGAAAAGTTTCTTAAATTTGGACCACCTTATTACACCTGTACCGGCTCTGGTTTTATTCGTTTCCCACCAAAAATTTGCTTCCCACCAAAAATTTGCTTCCCCTATCAGCATATAGGCAGCAAATGAAGTTTTCTGCTCTTTACCTACCCTGGCTATCTCAAAGGCTTTCTCCATTTCTTGTATCCACGACTGAGCCTCGATTGGTTCGGTAGTCCTCTAAACTCGTGGAGGTCCTACACTTTTAAAATCTTTGAAGCTAGCCACATGAACAACCGGTGGTGGTGGTGGTGGAACATTCAGATCCGGTGGTGGAGCATTCTGCTTACAAAAGCTTCCATCATAAAACGTGCAAATTGCTGCATAGGATTCTCTTGGGCTTCATTCCTGTTTTCATTTTCGTTATGAACCTCTTCGTTTCTATTCTCAGTGTTAGGTTCCACATTAGCATTTCTTCGTACCCTGTGGTACTCTTCCTCCTCTAATTACGGGTGGCATTTTATATCTGTTTAATAATATGTATATTATAAAACCATTAATTACTTGAACATTCATACAAAATGTAAAACAATTACATTCATAACAAACATATTTAATATTATTATATACTAAACATGTTCTTACATTGCCTTGATCATTTCTATCCCTGTTAGCTTTTCTAGCTATTACATATTCACATTTACTATGTACAGAACATTGCTAGCAAAAGATTTACATATACTAATCCTTAACCATTTTCAGGTTAGGATTTCCCAAAAGATATCCCCATAGAGCTACCAAAAGTGGGATACTTTTACATCCTACACATACGAACCCATCTACAGTATTTACATTATTATAGATATACATGCCATAAACATCTCCAGACTGACACTCAAATATCTCTATCCCGCACTGGAGTGATGGAACGCACGCGTTCCTCTTCAGTACTAGCCATAACCCTGGCTCGCGAAATAGAATATCTAGTCTGTCCTAGCTCCTGGGGTGATTCCAGGGATTTATGCGGACCCTTTCCATGGAATGAATATATACAAAATTCATCATTTCCTTTTGTCTTTTGCACTCATCCAACCGACCCTCTAAATGGTAAATATAATCATTAGAGGCTGTCATAATATTTTCCATTCCATGTCGTTTCTTCATGCAATCCATCGGATCTGCTTCTTCCGATTACGGACCTTACCTTCGATATCTGAGTCCGGCTAACAATTCATTATTTTGATCCATCAAATAATGGATCATTGCTCTAGTCAGATCATTGCCTCTTCCATTTAGCTCTGTTGAGGTCCATCATCTGGTACCTCATGCATCTCCTCCTCTGGATCCTCCTCTTCTTCTGTAGGTTCTGGATCTAAATCTATCACTTGCACTGGGGCTACTGGTGGTGTAGCGATCTGCTCCTCAATAAAAACTAATTCCTCCTGAACCTCTGTCATCCTATTATAAAAACAAATAACTTGATTAATACATAATACAAGTTATATAACAAATAACAAATAACAGTTATTTTTAAATTATTTTATATTTACATTTTAAAATAAACTTCCACAGTTCACTTTCTTGCAACTCTATATGAGTTATTTATTTCATGTCTGTCATACAACTTAAAGTTATAACCCCGTGTTCCCATCCTAAGGCTTCTAACTTAAAGCTTTGATACCAACTGTGTGCGCCCCAAATTCGAATTACATGAAACCCTTATTCAATGCTTTCACGATATAAAACTTCCGAATAAAAACATAAACTTAATAAAGTTATTACATCAAAGTTCCTCTAATCCAGTGTACGTAAACCTTTAAGCATTTATTACATGATAGTTTAATATTTACAAACATGAAAACTATCTATTACAACAATCTTCACTATTCTTCTCCTTTTTTCATTTTCCTTGTCTTTTCCGGACCCTTACGCTAGCGAGTCTGTTCAAATTGAAAACATTTAATAAAACAAGTATGAGCATTTAATTGCTCAAAGATAATAACATTCTTTAAAAGCAACAACAAGAAATAAATGTTTTCTTTGAAGCATGCTTTGACAGTGAATCAAAACTGTAAAGCAATAAATCTTGAATCATTCACATTTCTGGATTATCATATCAATATTGAATAACTGAGAGGTCTTAAGACCATGAACATATTTTTCTTTTTTTGAAAAGGTTCAATCAGAAATTTTATCAGATGAACCGTCTTAACTTACGAGCACGTAGGGTGATCAGCCCTTTATGCCCAGTATTGATCGATACTACAGAACAATTTTCATGTTCTACATCACCACTCCCAGAGTGCAATAAAAATATCCCATTTAAGGGTATGTTCATTCTCAGTTTTAGATTCCAACTACAACAATATAGCTGGACAGCTTAAATTATGGCACAATAATATTTCAAGACTTAATATAAAGAAATTGAAATATTTTACATCTATGTCTGGCCAAAAGGAATGGCTCAGATTTCTATACAACCTGCTCATGCATATGATAATATCTTACCCAATCTTTTGAAGTTGATTGGAATAAAAAGATTACTCAATCTTATAATATTCATAAATAAAGAAAGACAGTTCAGAAGTATTCTCCCCTCCCTTGCCTATTGACTCAGCCATCAACTCATCCATTATCAATATAGAAGTAGAGATGCACATTTACTTATTATCTAAGCACAACAGTTGGGAGATTTTATAATCTAACTATACTCAACAAAAAAATTCAACAAAGAAAACATTATCCTTTTCTCAACCATGCGCACTGCTGCTGTCGTGGACAGCAGCTTGCCTCTTAGTCCATGCCATTTTTGACTTCTTAACTAATAAGTTATGCCTAGCTTTTCTAGTGCTCAATTATAAAAATGGTGCAGATAGTATTTTAACCCATTTATAGAGCCCACTACTAGGAATTCACAAACATCGTTATCAGTCGGGTCTAGTTTAATTAAAAATTCTATATTCCCAAGTCAAATTAGTACAGCGAAGACCGAGTATTCAATAGTGCACGCCATTGTTTGCTCACAAAACTCTTGGACAAAGCAAAGTGTACATGTGGTGGATGTCCGAACAATATTCCACTGCCTGATTGAGCTCATTTGTAATAAAGTTTCTTACCTTTTTTCTTTTCAAAAATCATTGAAGTAATACGAAAAGAAACAAAAAGGTCTGGACTTTGGAGTGCATAACAAATTAATGTTTATACTCCCTCCATCATGAGATAAGTCTTTATTACTATTTTAAGTAATTCCAAGTTAAATGTCTATTTATTTTAAATAATTTATTTCTTACAATAATTTGTCTATAATATATACCCTTAGTATTAATTGTCATATTTTTATTTATTATGTATATTTATGGAATATCACTAGTCATGTGCAAAAAATTATGCAATTAAATGAAAATTTAAATATTAACAATTTTATTATTTTATTCTCTTTTTTAATATGCGCAAAAAGTCAACTAAGACTTTTATCTGGCATGCAGGGAGTATAATATAACACACTTCACAGAAACAACTCCAAACAAGTTAGGATCCTGAACTATTACTTGCTATAATGAAAGGAATTAGTTTATTAGCTCCAACTACAACTTAAACACTTTACTTTAGATATAAAAATATGTTTTTTTATTGTGTATTATTCCACAAAAGTTCCGTTTAAAAAATAAAAAAATAAGTTAAAATTGTTTTACCAAAAGTTTTTTTTAATTTTTTATTGTTGGTAGTATAAATTGACATCATGTCTTTAACTTTGTCAATATTATTATTCTATTATCATGACACAATTACTATACTAATATTTTATTATTTTTAAAGGTAAACATACAGCAAATTAAAATTATACCATTAATGTTTACAATTAGAACCCTTTTTGTGGAACGCATTGAAACAAAACATTTGAAGGTTAGATAATTTACATGAAAGAGTAAATATTTTGTTTCCAATAACCTTTGAGACATGTTGGTGGTGTAAGAAAACAAAGGGTTTACAGAAGCGGCAGAAAATTCAATTTAGGAATAACAAGACAAAACTTTAATGCCTCTATCAGTACGCTAAGTTGTTGTCGTAGTATTCATCCAATGTTTAAATTATTCAAAATATTTTATCAAACTGATTTTTTAAAGTTAATTTAAAATATTTTTTTAAAATACAAATTGTTGTAATTAATTAACTTTTAAAAATAATAAATCTTTTATGTTAGTAATTCTTTTTTAAATAATTTATGAATTTTGTAATTATATAATCCATAAATTAAATTAATTTATATTTATTTTAAAGATGTTTTAAATGAACTTTAAAAAAATATTGATAATATATTTTGAATAAAGGATGGAGTATGCCAGTTGAGTTTTTAGTCTAGTGATTAAGACCAAGATGTTGTGTGAACTTTTAATTTCAGATTTTATAATAGTGATGAATATTGTATTTTTCAAAAAATAAGACTGTCATACATACAGCTCTTACAATAAATTAAAATGAAGATTGATGTATTAAATAATTAAAAAGAGTTGTAAAAAGGAGTAAACATATAACTAGTCGTCAATAAAGAATAGCCGTCAATGAGGACCAGAAATAATGGAGTGCTCAATGAGCAGACAAAGAGGACTGTGAATGGATCAGACATCAAGCACATGTAGTGAGTGGCGGGCGGTCTTTAATTAAACTCTCACTTGCTGGACTGCTCATTTTGTACGTTGAGTATTACGGACGTAGTGACCGAGTAACCCTACAAGCATATGGAGTACGTAGTATAAATAAGTGAACTTGTTGGGGGAACTTCATACCAACATCACCAACTCGATCAATTCTGTCTCTCTCTCTTTTTAACACAGAGAGGAGATACCAAAGCAAAATGGGTGCAGGTGGCCGCATGTCCGCTCCACCGCCTAGTAGCAAGAAGACTGCAGCTGAAGCCCTTCGACGGGCTCCTCACGAGAAACCTCCATTCACAATTGGAGACTTGAAGAAAGCTATTCCAGCTCATTGTTTTCAAAAATCCCTTATTACCTCTTTCCGATACCTTATTCAGGATCTCCTCATGGCCTACTCCCTCTACTACATCGCCACTAACTATATCGACCACCTCCCTCGTCCGCTCAATTATTTGGGTTGGGCTGCTTACATTGCTGTTCAAGGCTGTGTCCTAACCGGGGCTTGGGTCGTCGGCCACGAATGTGATCACCATGCATTCAGTGACTACCAATGGGTTGATGACCTTGTTGGCCTTGTTGTCCACTCTTCCCTCATGGTCCCTTATTTCTCCTGGAAAATTAGCCACCGTCGTCACCATGCCAACACCCAGTCCCTTGACAATGACGAGGTGTATGTACCAAGATTCAAGTCCAATATCCGAAACTATTACAAGATCCTCAACAACCCACCAGGCCGAGTGTTCGTATGGATTACCACACTCCTTATTGGCTTTCCTTTATACTTGATGTTCAATGTATCAGGACACAAATACGAAAGGTGGACATCCCACTACGATCCTCACAGCCCACTTTACTCCGACCGTGAGCGCAAGGAGATCATTATTTCTGATGTTGCTATTCTTGCTGTCATCTATGGACTATACCGTCTTGTATTGGCCAAAGGATTTGCATGGGTTTTCCTTGTGTATGGTGGTCCATTGCTAGTTGTAAACGGATGGTTTGTGTTGATAACCATTCTCAATCACACTCACCCGTCTTTGCCTTACTACGATTCCACCGAGTGGGATTGGTTGAGGGGAGCCCTATGCACTGTTGATAGAGATTATGGAATCCTAAATAAGGTTTTCCATAATGTTTGTAATGCTCATGTCTGCCACCACATATTCTCGATGATCCTCATTATCATGGGCTCGAAGCAACGGAAGCAATGAAGCCGATATTGGGTGACTATTATCAATACGATGGAACTCCAATCCTAAAGGCAATGTATAGAGAAATGAAGGAATGCATTTACGTTGAGAAAGATGAAGGTGAGACAAAAGGAGTCTACTGGTACAGAAGCAAGTTTTGATGTGCTGACAGAAAGCAAATAGCAGCTTGCTTTTTATTTGTCTTTCATTTCCTAGTGGTTTAGGTTGTATGCCTACATTGTATTCAATCAAATCTTGTTCATTGATGGGTTAAAACCCGTTACCTATAATATGAATAAAAATTCCTAATCATTTTATATCAAGAATATCCTTTCAATTCGGTACCATATATAATTCCATGTGGCAAGTATTGTTTTGTTTGGTTTCAAACATTCATATATGTTTTGTTCGGTTACTGATGCTTAACTAGCTCTAAACTTTCATCTTAGTCGACTACTTTGAGGGAATACCAAACAATGTGCATGCTACCTGCTGGTCGTTTCTATCCTCACGTGTTACTTTATCTTTCTCCCCAACAAGAAAATTAGAAGAAATAGAAAATTGGGTATGTATATGAAGGTCAATGCTAATATTAATGTAATCTATCGTAATTTGGTTTATATTTATTATCGTTGGGGGCGTGTATTTTGTTGTATGTATGCGTTGTTAGAAGGTGTTTTTATTTTGGCTTACAGTAGAAACTCTATAAATTAATATTGTTGGGATTGAAAATTTTTATTAATTTAGAGAGTTATTATTTAATCGCTAAATTAATAATTTATTAATTTAAAGAGTGTTTTGTTATTCGATGAACATAAATTTAATTACATTAAAATTATTGTATTTTATTGATGTTTATATCATATTTTTTTGATGCAATGTATCATACTTGGTGGGGGCTAGTTGCACCCCTTTTCCATTCACACCCCTTAGTTCACCAAAAAACCTTAGGCTAATAAACACTCCATGGCGCGAACATTTGCTCAACTCCCTCCTTATATCCCCACTAACACCACATTGTATTAATGGACGACGAGAATTACCATGTCAATCCAGATTATATGGAGACTTCACCGACGAAGGGATGGAGTATCCAAAAGAGATGGAGTACCCAAAATCATCCTTCATCTTCGTCTTCTCTGGTTTGAAATGACTGGTTCGCCTAAGGTTTAGTTAAAATGTCCACTGCATATTCTCCTTATGGAGAGAGTTGTTTTCTTCAAGGATGGAGAAGTTCAAAATGCTTACCTCTTTCACGAATTTCGAAACAACAACTGTTGAGTTCATCGATTGATGCAAGTGTTTAATTCTTAGTTATTTAGCTTACTTTTGTTGTTGAATGCTTAGGCTTTAATGCCCAGTTCATGTAAAAACTTAATTCCCAATTCATGTAAAGGGTTTTTGCTCTGTTTTTATAGTTCTATTGTGTTTGGGGTGTCTTTGGCTTTTTTTTAAAAAAAAATATGAAAAAAGAGTGTACTCAGATTCATATGATTTTTAATGGGACGTTTTAACTGTGGAGTGTGAATGAAAAAATGAGGGGTGCAACTAGCTCCCAACATCATACTTATTAAATTAATGTATCATACTTGTGAGGATGATACAATACATTTGGAGCCAATAATGCGAAAGGAAGCACTCATAGCGTCAACAACTCTTCACAAGTTTTTATTACAATTCGAATCGCAAAGACTTTTGAACTTTTGGACGCAATGAGAAAAATTAAGGATGAAATTTAATTAGATTTGAATTTCAAAACAAAATAAACGAGAATAGAATAATATTTTACAAGATTACCCTAGATATATTTGTAATTTAAAAGAATTATTAATTTATGATTTTGATGGGATCATATATTTATATAAGGGACTTTTTAAAAATTATTATTTTATCAAAATTATTAATTTATCCCATTAATTAGCACAAGTCGGGACTAGAAAAAAAAATAACAGAATTTTTAAAAAATTACTTAAATTATCTTTGACAAAATTCTCGACAGACTTATTCAGACTCATTCCTTTACTTCCAATCTAAATTTTATTCTTTAAACCTTTATTTATTTATTCGAGACAACTCATAATCTAGGTTTTATTCTTAACAACTTTATTTATTTATTCGAGACAAGTCTCATAAATTTTAGGGTTATCACATGTACCGGTCGACAACCATTTCGAAGGGAAAAAGAATCGACAGTAGGCACAAAGACTAATTGTCGTCGTTCGACTCGGATTCGTTAGAAATCGGGTGATGATTTGGGGGGGTTTACACTCACCATATGAAATGAAAAGGAAAAATCTAAAAGGGTAAAACCCTTAACTTTGTGAGTATCTGCGAATCATCTCCTTCGGTTCCTAAATCTTATGGTACTGTGTTATCCTTTCGTTCCCCCAAGTTTTCAAATCGTTTTCAAACACTCATGGTAAACAAGAACATTGTTTATGTCAAATTTGTTGCCCCTGTTTTATTTCAACAAATTGGGGTTTATAATTTACTCGAATTTGTTGGCCTGAAAGATATATTAAATCCTTCTCCTAATGCTTACCCCATTTTAATAAAATAGTTTTTGGTAACATGTCCATCAAATCTGATAAGATAGTTACTTATGTGCAAAACAAAACCTTGTCATTTGGTTCTAAATTATTGAGTACTATTCTAAATATTCCCTGTTTTGGTATCTGCCCATTTATTGTTAAAGGCCCCTATATATGAGTTTGAAAACTTCACTATTCTTGATCGGTTAAAACTTGTCAAAAATTTTCTGAACTTGAATGTGACGCTCCCAAAATAGGTATACATCACCCATTCTGAGTCGCCAAATACATGATACAGAAATAACTACAACTTCATTAATACAATTGTCGTGCAAAATATGACAACATATAAACTGTGAGTTTAAATACAAATATTATCTTCTAGACAATATCCACAATCAAATAAAGTCCTCATTATAATTATTGATGCACTATTTTATATAATAGTGAGGACTGCTAAAACAACTATCTTGAACCATCACTCCATACCCCGGCTAGTTCCTGCTAAATTCTCACTTCCTGAGAAGAAAAATGGAACAGAAAGAAAAAGGGTGAGCTCAACTAGCCTAGTAAAGAATATTATGACTAAGATAATGAACAACAAATTATCGTTAGCCTTCAACAAATCAGATAAAATATAATGGACAACAAGTTTTAGGTCAATATTCGTGGCGGAAATAACAATTCATTAGAAGATTTAAGTAGAGAATAAAATCTACAATCATCTATGAATTTAAAAGTCCATCATCAATATTATATCCCTGTAACATCAATCAATATACATCTTGCATCAAATATTCATCTTTGCACTACGAGCCAAAGATATTCATTTGTATCACCAAATGGTCATATTCATCTCAACACTGCTCATCTTTGCACTTTCTGGCCAAAGATATTCATCGAGTAATCATTCATCTTTTCACTACAGACCAAAGATATACAGTTATATCATCATTTAGGACTGAGGATGATGAAAAATATTTTAAAAAAACGAATCCAGTGATATAAAAGGACAAAGATTAGGGATTCGTACTTTAGATAATCTGTAAGACCCCAACTTATTATTAATGAAATTTAATTTTCTCTATTTATTATTTTGAAATAGTAAGGGTTGATTTGATTAATGTGGATAGTTAGGGGTAAGATCATAAATATTTCAAAATAAGCAAGTGGTTATAAAATATTCATTGTTGTCGGGAATATTCGTTTGGTCGTGGAATATTCGTCTTCGTTTGGAATATTCGTATGACTTCACAAATGACCATGTGTGGGCCCATAACTGAAGCGATTGGATGAAGAAAATGACAAATATAAGTTGTTTAAAAAGAATCGGCGTAGTTATTCACAGATTAATCTTGTTAAAATACCCGTGGTTAAAACACAAGAAACATTACGGTATTGCACCAATTGTTGATTCTTACGTGAAGGCACTACTCAATAATGGTTACGATAATTCTTGTCAAAGATTTTATTGAGTTAATAATTGTTTGCGTTGATATTTTATATTCTTTGTTATTTCAATAATTGTCATTACACGAAGATTTTTCATTATCGAAGCAATAATTCATATTATCCTAATAATATTATTAGATAACATTATTGGCAATGTCTAGAAAGTTACGTCTAAGGAGAGGTTTGGTCACCTAATTGCGGCGCCAATGAAGAAATTCTTATTGGAAAGCCCCTCTTTCCTGGAACTACACCGTTGTCGATATTGTGATTCGGTAATATTATTTGTGAATAATTAATTATTGATTCATATTATGAGAAAAATATTGATTTTATGTGGATATAGATGGAGAAAATTTTTATTGTGACAATTGTTGAAAATTGATATTTTATCTTTTTCTGATAAAATAATTCATTTAAATATATTATTATATGTTAATAATATAATAATGGTGATATTTTTACAATGAATGTGGGATATATGAGTATACGAGGAGGAAGAGTATTTTTGTTGCAATAAATGTTTAAAACATGTTAAACATGTCGGTGGACCCCATTTATTGACTGAAATTTGATTATAGCCTGTAAAATTTCCCGTTTATGGATTTCGGTCAATTTCTACTTGGAATTTGGAAAAACTTTCTTCTGCAAAGTTGTAGAGAAATGAATTTACTATAAAAATGCGCGAGATTCGAATTTTCTCGATGAAAGGGCTATTTATTATGAATTATTGAAGTTACGAAGCTCAAAATAATTGATTTTGGAAGTTTAAAATATTTTAATTACAAAAACGTTTTTTGTGTTTGATTAGCCTCATTAAACACATGCAAGTTGCTTTGAATTCAGATGGTTCTAGGTGCGTAGAGAATTTGTAATATATATAATATTATTATATTAAATTTTCGCTTTGGTGTTCTAAGCAATTTCTATAAATAGGGTGCTTAGGTTAGAATTGAAAATCACACCGAAACTCAAGTTTTCTCTCTCTATATTATCGGCGTATTCTTGTGAGTATTTTGAGTATACTTTGAGTATTGCTATACGGTGCAAGTCCAAGTCATAGCCTATATCCTGTTTCAAATTTAAGTCTTGATCTTTCGAGGTAAGGGATGTTATTTTCTTCTCAAATGATATTATTTCTTCAATATCATTATCTTTGAAATATTGGTTGGAACTTTTATCAAATTTGGAACTTTTTCATGTCGGGGTTACTATTCATGAGTTACTATTCACGAGTTACTATTCACGAGTACTATTCATGTAAGCGTGAAGATGTTTTTTGGAATTTTTATCTTTTGGTGTCGAGTTACTATTCACGATGATGCGGCACTTTATTCACGTATCTGACCTTTATTCAATAGAAAAATAAAATTTTTTCTTTTGTCCAAAATATCTATTTCGGATACTAGCTTTGAGTGTATCCATGTTTTGATCATTCTTGAATTTTACACCACTGCGATTATTTTTGAGGTATTTTTGGATGTGAATAAAATAAAGTACGAATCCTTAATCCTTAATCCTTGTCATTTTGCTTCACTGGATTCGTTTCTTTAAAAATATATTTCATCATCTTCAGTCTTAAATGATGATATTATGGAATATCTTTGGCTTTGTAGTAAAGATGAATGATTTCTGAAGAATATCTTTGGCCCGTTGTACAAAGATGAACAGTGTTTAGATGAACATGACCCGGTGATGAATATCTTTGGCACAGTAGTGCAAAGATGAATATTTGATTCGGATATATATTGATTGATGTTACGAGGATAAAGGATGAGCGATGAACTTTTAAATTCATACATGTAAGATAGTAGTTTGCATTCTCTACTTAACTCTTCTAATGAATTATTATTTCCATTATGAATATTGATTTAAAATTTGTTGTCTATCAGTATTCTATTAGATTTTTCCTGTTGAAGACTAACGATAATTTGTTGTATATTATCTTAGTCATATTATTCTTTTGAGCTAGTTGAGCTCACCCTTTTCCTTTTGTTCCATTTTTCTTCTCAAGAGGCGAGAATATAAGCGAGTGCAGTCTGGGGTATGGAATGAAGGTTTTAGAAAGAATTGTTTAGTAGTCCTCACCATTTTTGTAAAATAATGTATCAATAAATGTGATGAGGATTTATTTGAGTATAGATATTATGCAGAAGATAATATTTGTATTCAAACTCACGCTTTTACTGATTGTAATAATAAAGTTGTAGTTGTTTACGCACCACGTATTGACAACTCGTAATGGGTGATGTATACCTATTTTGGGGGCGTCACGGTTGGTATCGAGCTTAGGGATATGATCTCCAGGCGAGATCGGGAATAGAACTAGGAGGGAGAGCGAATAAATCCTTCGCTAGTGTGTCCTACCTAAGCTTATTTGTTAGTTAGTGGTCAAGATATAGGGATATTATGTGATATATTGATTTCCTTAATTAACCCTTGTTTTATGACGATGATTTTGAGAATGTCGTGAGAATATTAACAATGGAAATGAGGCCGTGGAGACGCTTTGTACTCACCAACGAGGAGAACGTCTAACAGTGGCAATGTTCCTCCTGTGAACAACACCACCGGAAAGCGAGATGATGAACGAGGGAATGTTTAGAAGCTTTTGCGCTTCATGCAAAATCGATTTGAGGAGACTCGTGTTCAAAATACGGAGGAAATGATAGCAATTCACGGGTTGTCACAAACCAAGCGATTCAAAGAGTCAGGACCACCAGAATTTAAGGAAAGCCGATCCGATCATGGCGTGAAACATGGGTCAAGCAAATTACCAAGATATTCGATGTCTTGGGATGCACGAGGAACAGAAGGTTCCATTCGCCACCTTTATGTTCCGTGGCGAAGCGGACTATCGGTGGAGTCTCATGAAGCGTACCCATCCATTTTCAAAGATGTCTCTGGGAAACGTTTCAAAAACTATTTAATGACAAATACTTTCCCGAAAGTGTTCGTCGTATGAAGGAAGTGGAGTTCATCAGATTAGAGCAAAACAACAACATGACGGTGTCTCGAAGACGAGGCAAAGTTTGCGAGTTATCCAGTTTTTGCACCTCATTTGGTGGAGAATGAGGAATTATGACGCGGATGTTTCTTAGAGGTTTGAAACCGGCGATACGTCGATATCTCATTTCTCATAAACTTTCTCTCTATTCAGATGTTGTAAGCAGGGCTCAATTATTAGAAGCGAGATAACGAGTACGGTCAACCGAGGACCATAACCAGGATCGTGTCGAGATAACAACAATGTAATAATGATAACCAAATGGAGAAAGAAATGACGGACAAAAATGGTAACCACTCTGGTGGTAATCATGGCCGTGAAAATAGAAGAAGCGAAGTTAGGAGGAGATTTTAAAAAGAGGAGATTTAACAACGATCATGTGAAGACGAGCGGTCTTGTGAGTGAAGAATCGGTTCTAAGGGAGGAGAACGACCACCCCATTATATCTTCTACAAATCTGAAAAGAGGGACATATCTCATCCAAACCGCCTACAATTCAAGGTATGCTATAATTGTGGAAATGAAGGACATATCGCTCGAGATTATGCGGTAGCAAAACCTAGTTCAATGAGGGATTTGACTCAAAAACTCATCCCGGAAAAGGCAAAGTCAACGATTCCGGAAGAGCGTTTGTTGTGGACCGGTCAAAATGCGAGAACCCAAACGAGGTTATCACGGGTAAGCTATTTATAAATTCTTGCGAAGTTTATACCTTACTTGATACCGGGTCTTTACCCATTCATTTATCTCTCCGCATGTGCTCAACGTTTAAACTTGACTACGGAGAAATTAGACTTTGACCTATCTCGTGGAAACTCCGTTAGAGAAAACTTTCATCACATCCACCGCTTATAAATCTTGTTTGATTCAAGTTGGCACCATTACCTTACCCGTTGACCTTATCTCTTTAAAGATACTTGCTTTTGATGTGATTTTAGGGATTGATTGGTTAACTACTCATCATTGCCAAAATTGATTGTTTTCGTAAGGTTGTTAGTTTTCATATTCCTAACCAACTGTTATGCAATTCAAGCAACTAAACCATTAAAATCAATCAACTGTCATATCTAATCATAAAGCTATTCGTTTATTGAAAAACGGATGTCAAGCTTTCTTAGCCCATGTTATGGATTTGAATAAAGACACGTCAAATTTGAATAATATTCTGTTGTTATTGACTTTCCCGACGTATTTCCCAGAAGAACTTCGGTCTACCCCCGTAACGTGAAGTTGAATTCTTTATTGATCTTGAACTTGGTACAAAGCCCATTTCTAAAACCCCATATCGAATGGCTCTATTGAACTTCGGGAGTTAAAGGTCCAACTACGAGGGAATTGTTGGACATCGGTTTCATTAAATCCTAAGACATCTCCTTGGGGTGCTCTGTTTTATTCGTAAAGAAAGAAAGCGGGGAGTATCGACTTTATTGACTATCGAATTGAACCATGTCACCATCAAGAATAGGTATCCTCTACCTCGTATTGATGACTTGTTTGACCAGATTCTGAAGGGGCACAATTCTTTTCAAAATCGATCTTAGCTTACGGATATCATCACCAAGATTAGAATCGAGGATATTCCAAAGACCGCCTCGAACTTCGGTATGGGCATTATGAATTCTTAGTCATGTCTTTCGGATGACTAATGCTCCTACGGCTTTCATGGATATGATGAACCGAGTATTCAAGAATATTTGGATCGGTTCGTTGTTGTTTTATTGATGACATCCTCATATATTCCAAAAGTCGTGAAGATCATGAGCACCATTTGAAATTTGGTACTCCAAAGGCTTCGTGAAAACAAACTATATGCCAAATTAAAGAAATGCGAGTTACGGCGAGGAAGTAGCATTCCTTGGGCACGCGATGGTGTCGAAACATGGAGTATCTGTTGATCCGTGCGAAGATTGAAGCAATACAAAGTTGGGAGCAACCGAAGTCGGTTGGTCAAGTGAAATCACGTAGCTTTTGGGCTTAGCCGGTTATTATCGGAGATTAGTGGAAGGATTTTCTCGAATCGCTACTCCATTAACTCACTAACTTCGGAAGGATACAAAATTCGTTTGGAGCGAAGAATGCGAGAAGAGTTTCCAAGAGCTTAAGAGGAGACTTATTTCTAAGACTGCTTCTAACAATACCATCTGGTTCGGATGGATTTGTTATCTCTGTAAATGATGCTTCAGCAAAGGGTTAGGATGTGTTCTCATGCATGCAGCGTGGGAAAGTCATAGCTTTATGCCTCATGACAACTTAAAGAGTATGAGAGAGGAATTATCCTACTCATGATCTAGAGTTAGCGGATCGTTTTCATGCTTAAAGATATGGAGGCACTATCTATATGGGGAGAAAGTGGAGATATATTCGCACCATAAAAGCCTTAAATATTTCTTCACTCAAAAAGAACTCAACATGCGGCGCCGACGTTGGCTCGAGCTATTGAAAGACTACGACCACACTATTCAATACCATCCTGAAAAGCGAATGTAGTAGACGCGCGTTGAGTAGAAGATCATATCTTGAACGCAAAGTGCGATGATGTCAAGTATACGCGTAGAGCCAACTTTAATAGAAAAGTTAGGGTTGCTCAAGCCACCGGGCGGAGCTGATGCGTATGAAGAAGAAAGTACAAGAAGGAGCTATTAGGAGCGAGAATTGATGAAGAAGGAATACTTGAGTCCACTCTGAACTTTGTGTCCCTAACGACTCGATTTGAAGTACAAGATTATGATGGAGGCACACAATACACCATTTGCAATCCATCTTGGAAGTACTAAAATGTATCGTGATCTTCAACATACATTTTGGTGGAACAATATGAAGAGAGAAATTGCAAAGTTTATCTCGATGTGTTTAACTTGTCAACGTGTAAAGTGAGCATCTTGTACCTAAGGGTCCGTGAACCACTTGAGATTCAAAATGGAAGTGGGAACACATTACCATGGATTTCGTTCACGGGTCTTCCTACGGTTTCTCAAGGCATCAATGCTATTTGGGTTATTGTTGATAGATTAACCAAGTCTTCTCATTTCTTGCCGACACGGAAACTTATTCACTGAACGTCTTGCTTTAGTATGTGCGTGAATGAGATTGTGAGGTTGCATGGCATGCCTATATCCATAGTTTGGGATCGTGACCCAAGATTCACTTCAAGATTTTGGGTTAGCTTGCAAAAAGCTATGGGCACGGTTTCTTATTGATTCGGCATACCATCCTCAAACAGACAATCGAAAAGGACTATTCAAACTCTTGAAGATTTATTAAGACTCGTGTCCTGACTTCAAGGGCGGTTGGGATAAGTATTTACCATTGGTGGAATTCTCCTACAACAATAGTTATCGAGCAAGTATAGGTGTGGCTCCATTTGAAGCAATATATGGACGAAAGTGTCGCTTCTCCGATATGTTGGGACGAGGGTGGGTGAAGCAACACCTTTGTTGGGACCCGAGTTGGTGCGTATGACTACCGAAAAGATCCAAATGATTCGACAACGTGTATACAAAGCGGCACAAGATCGACAAAAGAGTTATGCGGATCTTCATCGAAAGGACGTGGAATTTAGTATAGAGATCATGTATTATTATGCGAGTTGCTCCATGGAAGGGAGTTACAAGATTTGGGAAGAGAGGAAAGCTCGATCCACGATTTATTGGTCCATTTCAAATTCTTGACCGAGTAGGAAATGTAGCCTATAGACTCGCGTTACCTCCGAGTATGTCTCGTGTTCATAATGTGTTTCACATATCTGTACTTCAGTAAATATGTGAAAGACCGAATCACGTTATAGAGTTAGAAATCCGGACGAGATAGCCAGAAGACTTAACGTATGAGGAGGTACTGTCCAAGATTTTGGATAGGAAGGAGCATGTCCTACGTCTGCAAAGGTCATACCACAGTTAAAGTTTTGTGGAGGAATCATGCTATAGAGGAAATGACTTGGGAATTGGAAACGGAAATGAAAGCGAGGTATCCTCACCTTTTCAAACACCAGTACGTCGTCGTCGATTTAGAGGACGAAATTTCATAAGGAGGAGGTTGTTGTAAGACCCCAACTTATTATTAATGAAATTTAATTTTCTCTATTTATTATTTTGAAATAGTAAGGGTTGATTTGATTAATGTGGATAGTTAGGGGTAAGATATGCAAATATTTCAAAATAAGCATGGTTATAAAATATTCATTGTTGTTTGGGAATATTCGTTTGGTGCGTGGAATATTAAATCTTTGTCGGGGAATATTAAATGCATATGACGTAGCGACCGTGTGTGGGCCCATAATGTGAAGCGATTGGATGAAGAAAATGACAAATATAAGTTGTTTAAAAAGAGCGGCGTAGTTATTCTGCATTAATCTTGTTAAAATACCGGTTGGTTAAAAACACGAAATATTACCAGTATTGCACCAATTGTTGATTCTTACGTGAAGAAGGAACTACTCGATAATGGTTACGATAATTCTTGTTCGATATTTTATTGAGTTAATAATTCTTTGCGTTGATATTTTATATTCTTGTTGTTTGATAATTGTCATTTCTGAGGTAATTTTCATTATCGAAGCAATAATTCATATTATCTGAATAATATTATTAGATAACATTATTGGCAATGTCTAGAAAGTTACATCTAAGGAGAGGTTTGGTCACCTAATTGCGCGCCATGAAGAAGAAATTCTTATTGGAAAGCCCTTCTTTCTGAGGACCGCACAGTTGTCGATATTGTGATTCGATAATATTATTTGTGAATAATTAATTATTGATTCATATTATGAGAAAAATATTGATTTTATGTGGATATAGATGGAGAAAATTTTTATTGTGACAATTGTTGAAAATTGATATTTTATCTTTTACGATAAAATAATTCATTTAAATATATTATTATATGTTAATAATATAATAATGGTGATATTTTTACAACGAATGTGGGATATATGAGTATCTGAGGAGGAAGAGTATTTTTGTTGCAATATATGTTTAAAACATGTTAAACATATCGGTGGACCCCATTTATTGGTTGAAATTTGATTATAAATTGTAAAATCGCTTGGTTTATGGATTTCGGTCAATTTCTACTTGGAATTTGGAAAAAATTTCTTCTGAAAAGTTGTAGAGAATTGAATTTCCTATAAAAACTCGCGAGATTCGAATTTTCTGATGAAAGGGCTATTTATTATGAATTATTGAAGTTAAAAGTTCAAAATAATTGATTTTGGAAGTTTAAAATATTTTTAATTACAAAAACGTTTTTTGTGTTTGATTAGCCTCATTAAACACATGTAAGTTGCTGAATTCAGATGGTTCTAGGTGGGTAGAGAATTTGTAATATATATAATATTATTATATTAAATTTTCGCTTTTGTGTTCTAGCGATTTCCTATAAATAAGGTCTTGGGTTAGAATTGAAAATCACACTGAAATGAAGTTTTCTCTCTATATTATCGGCGTATTCTTGTGAGTATTTTGAGTATACTTTGAGTATTGCTATCTGGTGCAAGTCCAAGTCATAGCCTATATCCGGTGTTTAATTTAAAAGTCTTGATCTTTCGAGGTAAGGGATGTTATTTTCTTCTCGAATGATATTATTTCTTCAATATCATTATCTTTGAAATATTGGTTGGAACTTTTATCAAATTTGGAACTTTTTCATGTCAAGGTTACTATTCATGAGTTCTTATTCACGAGTCTTATTCATGAAGCGTGAAGATGTTTTTGTGGAATTTCTATCTTTTGGTGTCTGATTCTTATATTCACGTATGCAAAGACTATTCACGTATCTGACACTATTCATAGAAAAATAAAATTTCTTCTTTTTGTCCAAAATATCTATTACGGATACTAGCTTTGATTGTATCCATGTTTTGATCATTCTTGAATTTTACACCACTGCGATTATTTTTGAGGTATTTTTGGGCGTGAATAAAACAAAGTACGAATCCTTAATCCTTAATCCTTGTCATTTTGTTTCACCGGATTCGTTTTTTTTAAAATATTTTTCATCATCTTGATCTTAAATGATGATATTATGGAATATCTTTGGCACAGTAGTGCAGATGAATGATTTCTTAAGAATATCTTTGGCCGTTGTGCAAAGATGAGCAGTGTTTAGATGAACATGGCTAATCGATGAATATCTTTGGCTGTAGTGCAAAAGATGAATATTTGATTCCGGATGTATATTGATTGATGTTACAGGGATAAAGGATGAGCGATGAACTTTTAAATTCATACATAGAAGATAGTAGTTTGCATTCTCTACTTAACTCTTCTAATGAATTATTATTTCATTGCGAATATTGATTTAAAATTTGTTGTCTCTTTGTATTCTATTAGATTTTCCTGTTGAAGACTAACGATAATTTGTTGTATATTATCTTAGTCATAATATTCTTTACTTGAGCTAGTTGAGCTCACCCTTTTCCTTTTTGTTCCATTTTTCTTTTGAGGCGAGAATATAATGCGAGTGCAAGATAGCCTAGTATGGAATGAAGGTTTTAGAAACAATTGTTTAGTAGTCCTCACCATTTTGTAAAATAATGTATCAATAAATGTGATGAGGATTTATTTGAGTGTAGATATTGTCTAGAAGATAATATTTGTATTCAAACTCACAGTTTTACGGTTGTAATAATAAAGTTGTAGTTGTTTCTGTACCATGTATTGATAACTCAGAATGGGTGATGTATACCTATTTTGGGGGCGTCACATAATCCAAGTTTAAAAACGCTCCATAATAAATCATAGTGGAGTAAAATTCAAGAATAAAGATCAAAACATGGATACAATCAAAGATAATAACCATAATAGACATTTGGGACAAAGAAGAGAAAATTTCATTTTTCGGTGAATAGTGCCGTATTCGTGAATAGTTTCGTATACGTGAATAGTAATCCCGACACAAAAAGGTAAAAATTCCATAAAAAAATTCATACCAATATTTTAACATAATAATATTGAAAGAAATAATATCATTTACGAAGAAAATAACATCCCTTATGTGACGCCCCTAAAACAGGTATACATCACCCATCTTGAGTCGCCAGATACATGGTACATAAATTTAAATACAACTTAATTGTACAACAGTCGTGTAAAATACGACAAAACATAAACTGAGAGTTTTAATAAGAATATTGTCATCAAGACAATATCCACACTCAAAGGAGTCCTCATTACATTTATTGTCACACTATTTAACAGAATAGTGAAGACTACTAATGCTATCATCCGGATAGTAACTCTGTTCCCAGACTAAGTCAAATTTATATTCTCATTTCTTTAGAAAAAACTGGATACTGGAATAGTGAGGTAGCAGACTTCTCTTCTTCTTTCTCTCTATAATAATTGCTCTATAGCTTTAGTTAATTGGTGAGAAATGAAGGAAGAATGAGCTTCTATTTATAGGAAAATATAGTTTCAATAATTGCACGTTTTGGGACTCAAAATATTACAGTATAATACCTTCAACTTTTTTTTTCATTTTTAATTTAGTCCTACAAGTATTATCAAACTTGCACCACCTCCCCTAATAGTAAATAATGTGAATTAGTAGTACAATCATGTGACTCAATAGTTATAATCATGTGAAAATACGAATTACAGTATAGTACCTCCATCTATACCTCCATTTTTAACTTAGTCATGCAAGTATTATCAATCTTGCACCACCTCCCCTAATAGTACATGAATGTGAATCAATAGTACACACATGTGAACAAATAGATATAATCATGTGAATCAATAGCAATTAATTGCTCATTTATCCTAGGTTAATTACCACTTGAATCGATATAACCTCCGACATCAATTATTATCGAAATAAATGTCAATTTTCACTAACACTAATAATTCCAACACAATGGAACTATCAATTTTATCTTTAATCAACACAAACTTATTCATCATTAATATTATAATTCATAATATTTAACAAACTGTGTCGTTCCTGTGAAAGAGGGGCTTTCAAACAAGGATTTCTCCTTATTGGCGCGCAATTAGGTGACCAAACCTCTCCTTGACAGAACTTCTAGACATTGTCAATATTGCAAATAATAATATGAATAACTTTGTCATTTCAATTATTAATTTAATAATATATGTGACGCCCCCAAAATAGGTATATATCACCTATTCTGAGTTGTCAATACATGGTACAGAAACAACTACAACTTTATTATTACAACAGTAAAACTGTGAGTTTAAATACAAATATTATCTTCTAGACAATATCTATACTCAAATAAATCCTCATCACATTTATTTATACATTATTTTACAAAAATGGTGAGGACTACTAAACAATTCTTTCTAAAACCTTCATTCCATACCCCAGACTTCGTATCGCTTATATTCTTCTTCCTTACGAGAAGAAAAATGGAACAAAAAGGAAAAGGGTGAGCTCAACTAGCTCAAGAAAAGAATATTATGACTAAGATAATATACAACAAATTATCGTTAGTCTTCAACAGGAAAAATCTAATAGAATACAATAGACAACAAATTTTAAATCAATATTCGCAATGAAATAATAATTCATTAGAAGAGTTAAGTAGAGAATGCAAACTACTATCTTCTATGTATGAATTTAAAAGTTCATTGTCTATCTTTTATCCCCATAACATCAATCAATATACATCCGGAATCAAATATTCATCTTTTGCACTACAGAGCCAAAGATATTCATCGATTAATCATGTTCATCTAAACACTGTTCATCTTTGCACTACTACGACAAAGATATTCTTCGAAAATCATTCATCTTTGCACTACTGAAGCCAAAGATATTCAATAATATCATCATTTAAGATCGAGGATGATGAAAATATTTTTAAAGAAACGAATCCAAAGAAACAAAATGACAAGGATTAAGGATTAAGGATTCGTACTTTGTTTTATCCATGTTCAAAAATAATACCTCAAAAATAATCATAGTGGTGTAAAATTCAAGAATGATCAAAACATGGATACAATCAAAGCTAGTATCCGAATAGATATTTTGGACAAAAAGAAGAAATTTTATTTTTTCGATTGAATAGTCCGTATACGTGAATAGTAACTTCACGACACCAAAAGATAGAAATTCCATAAAAACATCTTCACGCTTACATGAATAGTACTTCGTGAATAAGAACTGCGTGAATAATAACTTCATGAATAATAACTCGTGAATAAGAAACTCATGAATAAAGAACCCCGATATGAAAAAGTTCCAAATTTGATAAAAGTTTCAACCAATATTTCAAAGATAATGATATTGAAGAAATAATATCATTTGAGAAGAAAATAACATCCCTTACCTCGAAAGATCAAGATTTTAAATTTGAAACACCTGATATAAAGCATGACTTGGACTTGCACCAGATAGCAATACTCAAAGTATACTCAAAATACTCACAAGAATACGCTTTCGATAATATAGAGAGAAAAACTTCGCTTTACAATGTGATTTTCAATTCTAACCTAAGCACCTATTTATAGGAAATTCTTTAGAACACCAAAAGCGAGAAAATTTAATAAATTAATAATATAATTATATAAATTTTCTACACATGCCTAGAATCTGATTTCAGCCATCAAACACATGCCACATTCTAGAAAAAGTAAGAAAAACGTTTTTTGTAATTAAAATATTTTAAACTTCCAAAATCAATTATTTGAGCTTGAAACTCAATAATTCATAATAAATAGCCCTTTCATCAGAAAATTCGAATCTCTTGAGTTTTTATAGGAAATTCAATTCTCTACAACTTTGCAGAAGAAAGTTTTTCCAAATTCCAAATAGATTTTGACCGAAATCCACAAGCAGGCGATTTTACAAGCTTATAATCAAATTTCATCGATAAATGGGGTCCACCGACATGTTTAACATGTTTTAAACATTTATTGCAACAAAAATACTCTTCCTCCTCAGATACTCATATATCCCACATTCGTTGTAAAAAATATCACCATTATTATATTATTAAAATATAATAATATATTTAAATAATTATTTTATCGTAAAAAGATAAAATTTTAATTTTCAACAATTGTCACAATAAAATTTTCTCCATCTATATCCACATAAAATCAATATTTTTCTCATCATATGAATCAATAATTAATTATTCACAAATAATATTACGTAATCACAATATTGACAACCGGAAGTTCCTAGAGAAAGAGGGACTTTCCAATAAGAATTTCTCCTTCTTTGGCGCCAAGCAATTAGGTGACCAAACCTCTCCTTAGACATGTAACTTTCTAGACATTGCCAATAATGTTATCTAATAATATTATTCGGATAATATGAATTATTGCTCGATAATGAAAAATAATTGTATAATGACAATTATCAAAGCAACAACAATATAAAATATCAACGCAACAATTATTAACTCAATAAAATAATTTGAGCGATAATTATCGTAACCATTATTGAGTAGTGCCTTCACGTAAGAATCAATAATTGGTGCAATACCGGTGTACCTTGTGTTTTAACCACCGGTATTTTTAACAAAGATTAATCAGAATAACTACGCCAAGTTATTTTTAAATAACTTATATTTGTCGTTTTTTTCATCCAATCGCTTTCCGTTATGGGGCCCACACATGGCTACTGTAGTCATTACAAATATTCCCAACAAGATTTAATATTCCACGACCAAACGAATATTCCCCACAACAATAAATATTTTATAACCACTTGCTTATTTTGAAATATTTGCGTATTTTACCCTAACTATCCACATTAATCACATCAACCCTTACTATTTCAAAATAATAAATAGAGAAAATTAAATTTCATTAATAATAAGTTGGGGTCTTACAATATAACATATTATGCAGATGATATTGTGACAATAATTGAATCAATAATATGAGAGATATGATCGCACAATTCATCGTAGCAATAATTGAGTATAACCGAGTGACTTTTCACGTAAAGATTAATAATCAATATCGTGTGCTACTTATGCAACTACGCGATATTCATCATTACTTTTTACTACCGGTTAGTTCAATGCTTTTTTACTTGGTAACACTTTCGCCATTATTTTTATAAAATGATAATTCTGTCATTTTCTAACTATGACAATACTTCCGTTGTGGGGTCCACCAATGATTGTGTCGTCGTACGGATATTTCCCGACAAAAAAAATATTCCCCGACCAATCGAATATTATATAACAACTTGCTTACTTTACAAAATTTATAAATATTACCTACAACTATAACATTATATCAAATCCACACCATAATATTCAAAAAAAATATTTTGAGAAATTTAAATCTTTATTCATAAAATTTGGGGTTTCACAATCTCCCCTCCTTATGAAATTTTACCCTCAAAATTTACGTATATAACTGATATGCCGAATAGGTGAGGATACCTTGACTTCATTTAATATTCCAACTCTTGAGGTATAACCTTTGAGTGTCGAATATGATCCTTCTTATCCAAAATTTTAACACGTATCTCATCATACGTTAAATCTTCTGCTATCTCCACTAGTTCTAATTTAATAATGTGGTTCGGGTCGTCCACATATTTACGTAACATCAATATGTAAAAAAAACGTTATGAACAAGTAACATACTTGGCGGTAAAACGAGTCTATAGGCCACAGTTCCTACTCAATCGAGGATTTCAAATGGGCCAATTAAATTGAGGGTTGAGATTTTCTCTCTTCATCGACTCTTGCTTCTAGAATAACGCCTTCTTGAACCTTCTTCTTCGTTTTCATTAGCTACGGGTCTGAAGCTTGAGCGGCTTTAACATTATCGATTAAAGTCGATTCTAATCATATATTCGCTATCTTCACGTGGGTCTCTAGAGTCTTTAACTCTATCTTCATCATTTGTAAGTTATACGAAATGGGTTTTTGTGTTAACAACATCGCACTCGTAAACGTATACGATCCTCTACTTAACGCGCCAGCTACCACGTTCACTCTTCCACAATGATATTGAATGGTATGGTCGTAATCTTCAACAGCTCGAGCCAACGTCTTTGGCACACTATACGTTTGTTTTGGGTGAAGAAATACTTGAGAATTTTAGAAATGGGTTTTGTACTGGGGTCAATACAAAATTTGATTTTACGCTCTAGGGTTAGGCTAAGAAGTCTTCAAGAATACGTCAGGAAATTTATTAACAATATAAACATCATTTAAAAACTGTGACTCTCATCCAAGACTTGGATAGTACGTCACATTGATGCCTATCAACTTGCCACCGTTATTCACAACGTCCCCTACGGAAAGTTCAGCTTTGGTGCATTCCACACAAGGAAGTCAACAACGAAAGGATCGAGGCTCTTTACTTATAGCTTGATATGACAATGATTGACTTTAGTGGTTTGGTTGCTTAAATTCACATAACAGGTTGGTTAGGAATATGAAAGCTAACAACCTTACAAAAAGCATGATGAGTAGTTAACCAATCGATTCCTAAAATCACATCAAAGGCAAGTATTTTCAAAGAGATAAGATCGACAGGTAACGTGAAAGTGTCGATTTGAATCAAACAAGATTTATAAATAGTGGAGGTAACAAAGGTTTCTACTATCAAAGTTTCAACCAATAAGTCAAAGTCTAACTTCTCTGGGGTCAAATTTAAACGTTGAGCGTAAGCAAGAGAGATAAAAGAATGGGTAGAATCGGTATCTAATAAAGTATAGACTTCGCAAGAATTTATAATTAACTAACCCATGCTAACTTCGTTTGAGTTACTCGCTTTTTGAGAAGTCACGAAAAAGGCTCTTCCTGAAACCACCGACTTTGTTTTGTCCGTATCCGCCTTTGGTGCCACCGTCTCAGTTGGACTTGACTTTGGTGCACGATAAAATCGGGCTAGGTGACCTTCTTTTCCATAATTGTAACATGCTTTGACCGCATCACGCAGCTTTGGTGATATATCCTCCCTCCACATTTGAAGCATCTGATTGGTGGTCGTTCTCCTTCCTTGAAAACGGGTGTTGGTGCTGCTGTCTTTCCATCTTTGTTGAACCTTCTCTTCTTAAAATTTCCACTCCTATTATCTTGGCCATGATTACCACTAAATGGTTACCATTCTTGGCATGATAATTTCCCCCACGATGGTTATCATTGTTCTGATGGTCGTTGCCATCGGTATGATTATTATCGTGTTGCTGGTCATTATCTTTTGGTTATGCTGACTTATTATCGCGCTCCAATAACTGAGCCATATTCACAACATCTGAATATAAACAAATTTTGTGAGAAATAAGGTATTGACGTATATCAAGTTTCAAACCTCTTAGAAACATTCGCGTCATTCGCCCCTCATTATCGACCAAATGGGATGCAAACTGGAATAACTCCGCAAATTTAGCCTCATATTGTGACATGATCATATTATTTTGCTCCAACTTGATGAACACCACATCATTCATGTGACGAATACTTTCGGGAAAGTACTTGTCGTTGAACAACTCTTAGAACTTCTCCCAAGACATCTTGAGTGCGTCAGGCTGGGTACGCTTTACAGATTCCCACAAATAATCTGCCTCTTCACGCAATATAAAGGTGGAAAAGGGAACCTTTTGCCCCTCGAGCATCCCAAGACATCAAATATCTTGGTGATCTACTTTAACCACGCTCTCACTTTTAAGTGGTTCTCGCTTTCCCAAAAAACTCCAGTGGTCCCGGCTCCTTGAATCGCTTAAGCGGTGACCATTCGAGAGTTACCAGTGTTTCCTCCTGTATTTTGAACAGGAGTCGCTCTCGCATGATGTTGCATGAATTGCATAAAGCCTCTGAACATCCCATCGTTCGCCATTTCATCGGTGTTTTTGTTTACCTGAGGATTATTGTCTTCCTGTTGCACATTATCTTGAGTATTGATCGTTGGTGACTCAACGGTCTCATGTGCTTCATTGCTTATCTCAATATTTTTGGATGTCATTTTCAAATACTGCCACAAAACAAGGGTTAATTAACATATCACATATTATCCGTATACTATGACCGACCAATTAAATATCAAATAAACTTAGGTAGGTCATACTAGCGAAGGAATTCCCCGTCTCTCCCCTCCTAGTTCTTGTCTCACATCTCAAATGGGGATCATATCCTAAGCTTTGATACCAACCGTGGCGCCCCCAAAATAGGTATACATCACCCATCTTGAGTCTCCAGATACATGGTACATAAATTCAAATACAACTTAATTATACAACAGTCGTGTAAAATATAAAAAAACATAAACTGAAAGTTTTAATAAGAATATTGTCATCAAGACAATATCCACACTCAAAGGAGTCCTCATTACATTTATTGTCACACTATTTAACAGAATAGTGAGGACTACTAATGCTATTATCTGGACCGTCACTCCGTTCCCCGACTCGTCCCAGCTATATTCTCATTTCCTTAGAAAAAACTGGATATTGGAATAGTGAGGTAACAGACTTCTCTTCTTCTTCTTTCTCTATAATTTCTCTATAATAATTGCTCTATAAGCTTTAGTGAATTGGTGAGAAATGAAGGAAGAATGAAACTTATTTATAGGAAAATATAGTTTCGATAATTGCACATTTTGGGGCTCGAAATATTACAATTATAATACCTTGATTTTTCTTTCATTTTTAATTTAGTCCTGCAAGTATTATCAAACTTGCACCACCTCCCCCCTAATAGTAAATAATTTGAATTAATAGTACAATCATGTGACTCAATAGTTATAATCATGTGAAAATACGAATTACAAAGATAATACCTCCATCTATACCTCCATTTTAACTTAGTCATGCAAGTATTATCAATCTTGCACCACCTCCCCTAATAGTACATGAATGTGAATCAATAGTACACACATGTGAACAAATAGTTATAATCATGTGAATCAATAGCAATTAATTGCTCATTTATCCGGTTAATTACCCGATTGGTCAATATAACCTCCAAACATCAATTATTATCGAAATAAATGTCAATTTTCACTAACACTAATAATTCCAACACAATGGAACTATCAATTTCATTTTTAATAAACACAAACTTATTCATCATTAATATTATACTTCACAATATTTAACAACCAGGTCATTCCCAGGAAAGAGGGGGCTTTCCGATAAGGATTTCTCCTTATTGACGCGCAATTAGGTGACCAAACCTCTCCTTGACAGAACTTCTAGAAATTATCAATATTGTAAATAATAATATGAATGACTTTGTCGTCTCAATTATTGATTTAATAATATAACATATTATGCGAGATGATCTTGTGACAATAATTGAATCAATAATATGAGAGATATGATGCGTGAATTATCTTGTAGCAATAATTGAGTATAACCGAGTGACTTTTCACGTAAGCATCAATAATCAATACCGCTGTCTACTTATCAACCAATGCCAGACATCGTATTTCTTTACTACCGGTAGTTCAATGGTTTTAACGGTAACACTTTCGCCAGTTATTTTTATAAAATGATAATTTTGTCATTTTCTAACTACGACAATACTTAGTTGTGGGGTCCACAAATGAATGTGCTTGGTCAGTCTGAGATATTTCCGATAAAAAAGAATATTCCCCAGCCATCTAATATTATATAACAACTTACTTACTTTATAAAATTTATAAATATTACCCACAACTATAACATTATATCAAATCCACACCATAATATTCAAAAAAATATTTTTAGAAATTTAAATCTTTATTTATAAAATTTTGGGTCTCACACCTTACCTCAAAAGAACAGTATTTCTGACTAGGAATATTGGATCTAATGCTGAAGGAAACTTGCACTGAATAGCAACTCTCAAAGTATCTAAATACTCACAAAATACGCTCGATAATATATATAGAGAGAGAAAACTTGTTTCTGGTGTGATTTTTAATTTTAACTAAGCACCATGTTTATAGGAAAATGCTAGAACGCCAAAGCAGACTAAAATAATAAAATAATATTATTTCTTTTTTTTTTCTACGCATGCCAAGTTGCCAACCAAGACCAGCCACCTTTGAACAAAAATTTTCAGCACATGTTTTCAAAAAAACAAAAGTGGGTCCCACCCATAATTTTAATAAAAACATTTAATTTCCAAAACATCAATAATTCATAATAAATAGCCCTTTTATCAGAAAAATACAAATTTTATGTCCATTCCATAGGAAATTGAATTCTCTACAACTTTGTAGATTTAAGTTTTTCCAAATTCCAAACGAAAATGCCCAAATCTACATACAAACGATTTTAATACCTCCAATTCAAGCAAGATACTGATAAAATACATCAGTATGAATTCCTTCATTTATATCCACACAAAATAAATATTTCTCTATCCATCCACATAAAATAAATATTTTTTTATCATATAAATCAATAATTAATTATTCACAAATAATATTACGTAATCACAATTATGATAACTAGGTCGTCCTCAGAAAGAGGGCTTTCAGATAAGGATTTCTCCTTACTTGTGGCGCAATTAGGTGACCAAACTCCTTTCTGCAGACAAAACTTCCTTAGACATTGCCAATAATGTTATCTAATAATATTATTAAAATAATATGATTTATTGATCCGATAATGAAAATATATCGCGTGTGACAATTATCAAATCACAATAATACAAAATATCAACGCAACAATTATCAATCAATAAAATAAAATATTGAACAATAATTACTATAACAATTATTGAGTAGCTAGTTAGCCTTCTTTACGTAAGAATCAATAATTCAAAATCATCATGCAATATCGTAAGGCTTCTTCGTGCAAACACGCCAGATATTGTATTTTAACCACCAAGTAATCCAACAATGTTATCAGTAATAATTGCTACCGTTATTTATAAAAACTTAAACTTGTCGCTTTCTTCATCCGACCATTTTTCATTATGGGGCCCACAAATGGTCAATGCCTGCAGCATTTAATATTCCCCACAAGCAAGAAATATTCCACGACCAAACTAATATTCCCGATAAAATGAATATTTTATAATCACTTGCTTATTTTACAAAATTTGCACATTTCACCCATAATCAAAGCGTTATATCAAATTAACACCTTATTATTCACAACAATCATTAGAGGAAATTTAATTTTATTTATAAAAAATTGAGGCTTTACATTGAATTTGTGGAATTACCTACTATTGTTGAAACCTCTCCTATAAACAGTGTAATTCATAAAAACAAAACAAAATGTTTTCCTTAAAGGTTTTATCACAAAAATCTTTGAACATTTTGAAATTTCTTTTGCAAATGAAGAAGTAATTCATATCACTGATGTTATTGATAAAGCTAATCTTCATAGTTCAATGTTAAACGTTAGTGCTGATGGCATTTTGTTTTGGGATATGGTTGACTCTACTCATCTAATTGTTCCATCTACTCTTCGTTCTCATAATTCTTCCACTTCCATTCATATTCCTCCTTCTGATCCAAAATATTCTGAACCTTTTCAACTAATTCAAGCCATAGATCACAAACTTGACTCTGTTGTTACCACAGTCAATTCTCTTTCCGAATCAGTCCACTCTTTAACAGAAAAGGTTGACATTTTGGTTGTCAAAGGTGATTCCTTATAAGATATCAAGATACAAGACCTTTAGAAGAAAGTTGAAGAAGCTCTTTATGAAACAGTTTCTAAGGCAACATAGACCCTTTTTGATAATGCCAAAGGGGAGAAGATTTGTGGATATATGATGGATGATATATTATATTTGGGATTTTCTGTTTTGGATTTTAAATTATGTTTTGGATATGTTGTTGGGATTTTAGATGCTTTGGATGCTGAAATATACTTTGCTGATTATTTAGAATGAATGATGATAACTATGGATGCTATATTTTGGGATATAATTGTTTAAATTTTAATATTATTTTGGAACATGGTATCTGTTGGTTATAATAATATTGGTTTTGGATATCATATTGATGATACTTGTTACGACTGTTATGGCTTATCAATTTGCATATTATTATCTTTCATAACATGTTGAATGATTCTCTTTATAGGCATAAATTTAGGGGGAGTCATAGAGTAGAGTTAGGGGAGTATATTAATTAAATGGCATATTATGTATTATCATCAAAAGAGATAGAATATTGGTTTATATCTTTTAGGAACAATTACATATTTTATTACATTTTTAAAAATTATTACATCAATAGTGCACTCATATAATATTTACAATTTAATGCATTTAATATTTTTATTTACATTAAAAGTGCATTCTTATTCTTTTAATTTAGTTGAGTGTTTTAATAGGTTTCAATTTAACACTTTCTCTCTCCTCCTTTTTAATTTAGTTAAGTGTTTTAATAGGTTTCAATTTAACACTTTCTCTCTCCTCCCTTATATCCCCCCTCGTTGAAATCTCGTCGTTGCAGCATCCGACGAGTAAGTAGGTGTTTGGGAAGGATTTTTTGGCTTGCTCGAGGGATTCGGCGTGGCCGAAATGGAAGAGATCGTAGATCCGCTTCGGCGAGACGCGATTTGAGACGATCGATTGGGGTAGGATTGGGAGAAGGGTAGCTGTTCCGATGAACTTTTGGTGCCTCCGCCACCACCTCCTCCGACGAACCTTTCTTCTTCATTTATCCTTCTTGTGTTTTCGAATTTTCTCTCTTCTCCAAATTTTGGGCGGCCTCCTCCACCATTATCTTTTTACTATTAGTATTTTATTAAGAGGAGAGGAGTAGAATTTATTTAATTGTCTATCTAAATAAATTTTACATACGACTTTCAATCATTCACACCTCAGTATAGAATTTCAAAGTGCACTGTATAGAATTTTATCGAATAGGTACATCCACACCTTTAGTTTTTTCAAAGTGCGGTTGGTAGTCAAATATTCATATCAAGGTAACAAATTCAAAGTTGTTAAGTTACCAATTTATTTTGAATGTGATGCGATTGGTAGCCAAATCTTGAGCAAATTGGTTGCCAAACTTTTAAATCAAGGTAGTCAATTCGCTTTTATTGGGTTACTAATTAATTAAAAAAAATCTATTATAGATTTTTTTAATTAATGCATTAATAGCCAAACCTTAATACAAAGGTAACCAATTCAGGTTTTATTGGGTTACCAATTAATTATAAAAATCTATTATAGAATATTTTTTTTCATAAAATGCGATTTGGTAGCCAAACCTTCGCACTCAAGGTAACAAATTCAGTTTTATTAAGTTACCAATTTTATTTGAATGTGATGCAGTTTGGTAGCTAACCATTCATACAAAGGTAACCATTTTAATATTTATGAGTAACACTGATTCTGGTTGTATTGAATTCTCGAAAATTGAATTCGTGGCTTTAATTTTTTGATTTGGATAACCTTAAAATTTCTAACATCTACTTGTACAATGTGGTCGGCCCTAGGACACTTGTTGGTTCTGCTTGCGTTAGACCTATTTCCTATTCACGTGGTTCCTAAAGCTGGAGAATTGAAAAAGATATCAGATTTAGGAGTTTGGCTTGTGTAGAGCTCTTTTGGTCTTTATGGGCTTATGTTTGGTTATACATTATCCTAGAGGTAATATGTCATTTTTGTTTCATCATTATTTGCTTTGGTTTGAACATTCAATTGGTTTAGATTCTGCATCTTCATAACTTGTTCTTCATGTAGGGTTCCGTCATGCGTGTAATGGCATTGTCATCTGAACTCCTCTCCGAGATTTTCAAAGGGCGTAAACTTGATACAAAGCCAAAATCAATTACAATATTTCATTTCAGGGGTTCAAGGCTTGCTTTATATAAAAGAGACGATCTCCCTAATTCATCGACTGCAAACACTAATGAGTCTGAGCCATTCTCTGCTGCAAGGTGTCGCATCTTCAAAAGATCAATCACTAATGTTAATTTGTTGGGTTATGTTTTGAATTTGAATTTATTTTTGTTGTTTGATCCCAAATATTTGAATTTGAATTTGAATTTGAATTATTAATTATGGAAATTATTTCTCCTTGATTTTAGGTTTCCTTATTAATGTGAATTGTACTATTTTTGTAATATGAGTCCTAATTACACTTTCTTTGTAATTATTTGGTTGATGCACTATTCTTGTAATTACTTTCTATTTGTTGTATACTTATGTAAAGGACCCTATCTTTTATGATTTTAATGATGACAATATTATTGGGTTTTGTATTTAGTGTAATGAATTTTATTTAAATGGATTGTTTGGGCTATTTAATTGTTAATTTATTTCATTTTGTGTAAACATCTTAAGGGATCTTGTTTATAAAGAAATTTATTGTTTGGCCCAAGCTGGTTAAATATGTTATTAGATTAATACCTACTGGACTCGAGATATATTAAATTGCAAGGTATTAATTATTACTGAGGATTTATTTAAATATATCTTGCTTAGATATGCTTTTTTAATTAGGAGTCTTATGAAATGAAACTGTATTGACTGAGCATAATATGTTGGACTCCTTTCTTTTTTTTTAACTATCTTAGTTTGACTTGGATTTCAAATCTTTTTAATTGATAATTATTGTATCTATTGATATCTATTAGTTGCTAGAATCCTAACTCTATACCAACTCTGATTTGAGATATTCATGATAACCTCTTATTTTGTATCTGTTGGTGCTAATCAGATTCTAAAGAGATATATCATTCAAGGATATATTGCTAAACAAAATATATAGTCGTTCTTCTTTCTTGTTATATATACATCTTCTCTTCGATGGCCGGAGGACACTTATTGGAAGCTATCATTAGTTATATTGGAAGCTCTCATTAGTTATATTGCAAAAATATTCAAGAGTTTTTATATGATATTTTTAGCTATATATTGTATTGATTATTAATTCTTCTTAATTGAAAAATTAAGAGTCCGTTGTATTCAAAATTCTTTGTATTCGATCTGATTTCAAGCATGTTTAGCTTGGTCGTTCCAATAGTGAATAGGGTATGTTCAAAGAGAACTTTCAAGGTTGTAGAGGTGCAAATTAGAGGCAGTGGTGTCTATCAGTGAAGCTACTTTGAATAGGGAGTTCTTTTTATTTATAATTAATTGAATTCTAAAGTTTAATAAAAAGAGTCTCCAATACTAGTTGGTATTGGACATGGAGGTAGGCCACTAGACTAGATGTTAGGGGCTGAACCACGTAAAAATTCGTGTGTCTGTGGTTTGTTAATTCTTGTGGTTTGATCGTTTGAGTCTCACATTGTATTTAAACACATTCACATAATAGTTTTCTGCTGATAGAATAAAGTGTACTAATCCAGACATTATCTCACACACGTTTAATCTGTCTGCATTATAACTAAAATATATTTAGGTCTAATCCAAACACTATCTGGCATTGCTTTATTCAGTCTGCATTATAAGAAAAATAAAATTTACTCTAAAGCAGACACCATAAATCATTAATTTTATCTGTCTGTTTTAATACTAGATCAAGAAATTAAAAATTAGTCATTGTTAATCACATTTAAATTTAAACACTTATTCATCCTCTCTAAATATTTATATACACGAAATTACAGTATTAGAGCAAATCCAATGGTAATGTCAAAATGGCTATAGCCATTGCTATATTTTGGCACCAAAAGTGCTTTTGGTGCTAAAATAACATTTCTGATCTCCAGTGGTTGGTTCTATTTTAGCACCAAATTGTTCAAATTTAACCAACTTTCCTCCATCTCATTGTTAATTAATTACTTTTTCAACTCCAATTCAACTATCTACGTTATTTTCAACCTCATACACAAATAATCTACCCCATTAGTCACGACAGCTCTATCTCTCTACCGATCTCTATCTCTCTCAATCTCTATCTCTCTACCTCTGTCCATCATCAACTCCTTCATCAGATCATTCATTTTGTATGAGAGATAAGGTACATGCAATCGATCAAAGCTAGCTACCAGGGTCTCAAATTCCGGTGGGTTCTATGTTTTTCAGCAGCGTACTGGACACTTTCCGGCGGGTTCCATGTTTTTCAGTCACTTTTCATTCAATTTTAGGTATGTTCAATTCTTGATTCTCTGTAAATTTCAGTTGGAGTTTGAGATGTCAAAGGATGACTATAGAACCAATTATAGCACTCCCATTAGATTTGCTCTTAGTGACCATAATTTTTGTCCAGACATTATATACTAAGTCATTAAACTCTTTTGTTCAAATATAATTAAATATGAGAAAAATTAATTTAAATCATACATATTTTATTTAAATATGCGATGCGGAATAAGATATATATACTCTAACAGGAAGAAGGTTTAGTTTTGAGTCTAGTCCAATTTGTACGGCTAAAGTGCTCAGAACCAATTGGGCAATTTGAATAGTAATTGTCAGTTGATGTCCATATTTAACTGGCTAACCTTACACGCGCGTTCATTTCATATATTTTAAATAAATACTCCCAATGTTTCCACTTGGCTATTACTTGCGCACGAGCATACAACCATAAAATTAATTCATTTATGCGATTCAGTAGTCAATTATTCTTTTTGTTCAGCATTCCTGGAGTACTATTTAACAATGCAACCTATATAGGTAACGTGCATGATAATTAGAAACGGACAACATTAGTATTGGTCTCCCATAACATACGGATCCAATTATCATGAAATTAATTTTATGATAAATTAATTATAGAATTAATACAGTATCAACACGCAGGAAAAAAGATTAACTTCTGTCTACATGTCAAAACTGTATTAATCAATTATCCAAAATTAATTTCATGTTAACCACTCCCATAACATACATATATAAAACAAGAAAGTAATTACCATGAAATTCATTTTTCGGTAAGTTGATCAATTGGCCAATAGAATGCTGACACGCAGACGAGACTCTATGTGTGTTAGTATTCTATTAATCAATTGACTAACTTACCAAAAAATAAACTTCATGCTAACCGGATCCATAAAACAATAAGTCTTGACAGACAGATTTGTCCGACCGGAATATTGGACCGATGCAATTTTTTTTTTCTCTTAAAAATGTATATTTTTTAAGTGTTTGTCAAATAAAATTTTATAAAATACAGTGTTTTTAAGTGTAATTTGAATATATTTAAAAAAACATGTTATAAAAAAACGTAAAGTATTTTACTATTCGCCGCCCATGAGGACTGAAAACAGTACTTATATTGGACCAAGTAGTATTGACTTAGCAGCCGATGAGGACTGAAAACAAATACTATATCATGTCTTTGGGGCATTATTACGTGCAGCCCTAACTACTACCAAATAACTTTGCATTTGCACAAAACAGTCAAATACGACATGCGAGTGGCGGGCGCTTTGGGCTCTCCACTTCCGTAGCGCATTATTCATTCATTCTTTACTCTGGTAGGTAGGCAGGTAGCTTGCTTATATAAATAGTAGTGAACTTTTTGTGGAAAACATAAGAGCAGCGACTGAACAAACAAAGAGAAATAGAAATCGATTGACAGAAAAAATAGAGAAGAGAGGCCAAAATAATCCTTTTTTTATTCTTCCAAGTTTAACAGGTGATCAATACATATATAGCAAAAATGGGTGCGGGTGGCCGCATGTCCGCTCCACCGCCTAGTAGCAAGAAGACTGCAGCTGAAGCCCTTCGGCGGGCTCCTCACGAGAAACCTCCATTCACAATTGGAGACTTGAAGAAAGCTATTCCAGCTCATTGTTTTCAAAAATCCCTTATTACCTCTTTCCGATACCTTATTCAGGATCTCCTCATGGCCTACTCCCTCTACTACATCGCCACTAACTATATCGACCTCCTCCCTCGTCCCCTCAATTATTTGGGTTGGGCTGCTTACATTGCTGTTCAAGGCTGTGTCCTAACCGGGGCTTGGGTCGTCGGCCACGAATGTGATCACCATGCATTCAGTGACTACCAATGGGTTGATGACCTTGTTGGCCTTGTTGTCCACTCTTCCCTCATGGTCCCTTATTTCTCCTGGAAAATTAGCCACCGTCGTCACCATGCCAACACCCAGTCCCTTGACAATGACGAGGTGTATGTACCAAGATTCAAGTCCAACATCCGAAACTATTACAAGATCCTCAACAACCCACCAGGCCGAGTGTTCGTATGGATTACCACACTCCTTATTGGCTTTCCTTTATACTTGATGTTCAATGTATCAGGACACAAATACGAAAGGTGGACATCCCACTACGATCCTCACAGCCCACTTTACTCCGACCGTGAGCGCAAGGAGATCATTATTTCTGATGTTGCTATTCTTGCTGTCATCTATGGACTATACCGTCTTGTATTGGCCAAAGGATTTGCATGGGTTTTCCTTGTGTATGGTGGTCCATTGTTAGTTGTAAACGGATGGTTTGTGTTGATAACCATTCTCAATCACACTCACCCGTCTTTGCCTTACTACGATTCCACCGAGTGGGATTGGTTGAGGGGAGCCCTATGCACTGTTGATAGAGATTATGGAATCCTAAATAAGGTTTTCCATAATGTTTGTAATGCTCATGTCTGCCACCACATATTCTCGATGATCCCTCATTATCATGGGCTCGAAGCAACGGAAGCAATGAAGCCGATATTGGGTGACTATTATCAATACGATGGAACTCCAATCCTAAAGGCAATGTATAGAGAAATGAAGGAATGCATTTACGTTGAGAAAGATGAAGGTGAGACCAAAGGAGTCTACTGGTACAGAAGCAAGTTTTGATGTGCTGACAGAAAGCAAAGAGCAGCTTGCTTTTTATTTGTCTTTCATTTCCTAGTAGTTTAGGTTGTATGCCTACATTGTATTCAATCAAATCTTGTTCATTGATGGGTTAAAACCCGTTACCTATATGAATAAAACTTCCTAATCATTTTATATCAAGAATATCCTTTCGGTACCATATATAATTCCATGTGCCGAGTACTGTTTTGTTTGGTTTCAAACATTCATATATGTTTTGTTCGGTTACTGATGCTTAACTAACTCTAAACTTTCATCTTAGTCAGACTACTTTGAGGGAATACCAAACAATGTGCATGCTACCTGCTGGACTGGTCGTTTCTATCCTCACGTGTTACTTTATCTTTCTCCCCAACAAGAAAATTAGAAGAAATAGAAAATTGGGTATATATATGAAGTTCAATGCTAATATTAATGTAATCTATCATAATTTAGTTTATATTTATTATCGTTGGGGACGTGTATTTTGTTGTATGTATGCGTTGTTGTTGGGAAGAGTTTTTATTTTGGTGTGCAGTAGAATTTCTATAAATTAATATTATTGGGACTGAAAATTTTTATTAATTAAGAGAGTTATTATTTAATCGATAAATTAATAATTTATTAATTTAAAGTATTTTTTTATTCGGTGAACATAAATTTAATTACATTAAAATTATCATATTTTATTGATGTTTATATCATATTTTTTTGATGCAATGTATCATACTTGGTGGGGGCTAGTTGCACCCCTTACTTTCCCATTCACACCCCATAGTTCACCAAAAAACGCTAGGCTAATAAACACCCTATGACGCGAACATTTGCTCAACACCCTCCTTATATCCCCACTATTATTCTCTCTTGCTTTCTGTTTCCTCTCTCCCCCACTACCACCACATTGTATTAATGGACGACGAGAATTTCCAGGTACCCAGATTATGGAGACTTCATCGACGAAGGGATGGAGTATCCAGAAGAGATGGAGTACCAAAACCATCCTTCATCTTCGTCTTCTCTGGTTTGAAATGACTGATTTCGCCCAGGGTTTAGTTCAAATGCCCATTGCATATTCTCATTATGGAGAGAGTTGTTTTCTTCAAGGATGGAAAAGTTTAAGATGCTTACCTCTTCCACCAACTGCGAAACAACATCTGTTGAGTTCATCGATTGATGCGAGTGTTTAATTCTTAGTTATTTAGCTTACTTTTGTTATTGAATGCTTAGATTTTTAAGCACAGTTCATGTAAAAACTTAATTCCTGTAAAGTATTTTTACCCTATTTTTGTAGTTCTACTGTGTTTGGGGTGTCTTTGGCTTTTTTTGAAAAAATATGAAAAAGGAGTGTACTCAGAATCATATGATTTTAATGGATTTTTTTAACTATGGAGTGTGAATGGAAAAATGAGGGGTGCAACTAGCCCCCACCATCATACTTATTAAATTAATGTATCATACTTGTGAGGATGATACAATACCTTTGGAGCCAATAACGCAAAAAGAAGCACTCATAGCGTCAACAACTCTTCACAAGTTTTTATTACAATTCGAGAATGCAACACCTGAACTTTTGGACGCAATGAGAAAAATTAAGGATGAAATTCAATTAGATTTGAATTTCAAGACAAAACAAACGAGAATATAATAATATTTTACAAGATTATACTAGATATATTTGTAATTTAAAAGAATTATTAATTTATGATTTTGATGGGATCATATATTTATATAAGGGTCTTTTTAAAAAATTATTATTTTATTAATTTATCGAAATTATTAATTTATCCCATTAATTAGCCCATGTCAGGACTGGGAAAAAAATATTTTTTTAGAGAGATTATTAATTTATCGAGTATTAATTTATAGAGGTTCTATTGTATATGTTGTTTGTTGCAATATATATTGTTGAGAAAAATTGGCTGAAAATAGAAATAAGTACAAATTGTGGTTTAAAAACTTGAAAACTACAAAAACAAAAAACAGAATTTTTTAAAAATTACTTAAACTATCTCCGACAAAATTCTCGACAGACATATTCAGTCTCATTCCTTTACTTCCAATCTAAGATTTATTCTTTAAACCTTTATTTATTTATTCGAGACAAGTCTCATAATCTAGGTTTTATTATGTACAACTTTATTTATTTGTTCGAGACAAGTCTCATAAATTTTAGGGTTATCACAAGTACCGGTCGGCAACCATTTCGAAGGGAAAAAGAATCATCAGTAGCCACAAAGACTAATCGTCATCATCGTTCGACTCGGATTCGCCAGAAATCGGGTGATGATTTGGGGGTTTACACTCACCATATGAAATGAAAATGAAGAATCTAAAAAGTTAAAACCCTTACCTTTGTGAGTATCTGCGAATCATCTCCTTCGATTCCTAAATTTCATGGTACTGTGTTATCCTTTCGTTCCCCAAAGTTCTCAAATCGTTTTCAAACACTCATGGTAAACAAGAACATTGTTCATGTCAAATTTGTTAACCATGTTTTATTTCAACAAATTAGGGTTTATACTTTACTAGAATTTGTTGGCCTAAAAGATATATTAAATCCTTCTCCTAATGCTTTCCCCATTTTAATAAAAATAGTTTTTGGTAACATGTCCGTCAAATCTGATAAGATAGTTACTTATGTGCAAAATAAAACCTTGTCATTTGGTTCTAAATTATTGAGTACTATTCTAAATTAATATTCCCTATTCTGGTATCTGCCCATTTACTGTTAAAGGCCCCTATTCATGATTAGGCCCTCAAAGAATTTGGGCTTATATTTTACTACATCAAATGTCTAATTTGATATAATTTAGCCCTCAATTTCAGAATCCGGCCAATTTTGGCCGGAATGCCTAATTTTTCAGCCAAATACCGTATACAATACGGGCTAATAACACTTATGTTACATCAAGTACCACCAAATTCACAATTTACTATATCAAGTACCTAATTCGTATAAAATTTGTATAAATACTTATTTTGACGTATTAAATCTGTTTAAATTCTTATAAATAATTATTATATATTAAATTGTTAAAATTAAATATTAATACAAAGATTACCAAATTTTTTTTATTTTAAAATTTTAAAAAGGCTTAATTACCAAAAAAAAATCAATAAACTTTTAAACACACAAATTATATTTTTAACACGAATAACAGTAAATTTTTAAACAATTGACAAAAAGTGCCCAAAATTTAATTAATTAATTAATACCCTTTTTATATTGGAAGAGTATACTAAAGGAGCAGAAAAAATTTAAAAAAGAAAAAAATAACTCATGCTCTCTCTTCTCTCTCCCTCTTCCCTAATCCTTCAAATTGTTTTGTTCCTTTAAATTTGAAAATTTTAACAAATTGTATGTGTGACTGTAAGACCCCAACTTATTATAAATAAAATTGAATTTTCTCTATTCATTATCTTGAAATAATAAGAAGTTAATTTGATATAATGCTTTGGTTATGGGTAAAATGTGCAAATTTTACAAAATAAGCAAGTGGTTATAAAATAATCATTTTGTCGGGGAATATTCGTTTGATCGTGGAATATTCTTGTTGTCGGGGAATATTCGTACGACGGCGCAACCATTTGTGGGCCCCATAATGGAAAACGGTCGAATGAAGAAAACGACAAGTTTGAATTTTTATAAATAACAGCGTAATTGTTACCGTTAACACTGTTGGGTTACCTGGTGGTTAAAATACGATGTCGTGTGGTTGCATAAAGAAGACATGGTATTGCATGTATTTTTGAATTATTGATTCTTACGTAAAAGAAGCCTTTACTCAATAATTGTTACATGATTTATTTATTCAATATTTTATTTTATTGATTCAATAATTCTTTGCGTTGATATTTTATATTATTGTTGTTTCAATAATTGTCATTTATCTGAAGATTTCCCATTATCGGATCAATAATTCATATTATTTGAATAGTATTATTAGATATCATTATTGGCAATGTCTAAGAAAGTTCTGTCTAGAAAGGGGTTTGGTTATCTAATTGCGCGCCAGTAAGGAGAAATCCTTATCGGAAAGCTCCCTATTTCCTAGGAACAGTCTGGTTGTCATAATTGTGATTATGTAATATTATTTGTGAATAATTAGTTATTGATTTATATGATAAGAAAATATTTATTTTATGTAGATATAAATGATGGATATATTTATTTTATGTGGATATAAATAAAGGAATTAATGCTGGGGTGTTTTATTAGTATTTTTTTCGGAATGGAGGTATTAAAAATCACCCGTATGTAGATCTCGGGTATTTTCTGTTTGGAATTTAGAAAAACTTTTTTCTGCGAAGTTGTAGAGAATTCGATTTCCTATGGAATGGACATAAATTCGTATTTCTCTGATAAAAGGGCTATTTGTTATGAATTATTAAAATTTAGAAAATTAAATACTTTTATTAAAATTATGTGTGGGACCCATTTTTGTCCTTTGTTGGTGGAAATGTGTTGATTCAAAAGTGGTGGGCTGAGAGAATTCATTTTTGGAGTGTTGCACGTTTTTAAACAAAAGCCTCCGTATGAAAAATTTGTCAACTAGGGCGTTCTAGCATTTCCTATAAATAGGGTGCTTAGTTAGAATTGAAAATCATACCAGAAACAAGTTTTCTCTCTCTATATATTATCGAGCGTATTTTTTGAGTATTTAGATACTTTGAGAGTTGCTATTCAATACAAGTTTCCTTCGGCTTTACATCCGATATTCTGATCAGAAATACTGTTATTTTAAGGTAAGGGATGTTATTTTCTTCGTAAATGATATTATTTTCTTCAATATCATTATGTTAAAATAATGATATGAATTTTATTGTGAAATTTTTACCTTTTTATGTCGGGGTTACTATTCACGATACGACCTTATTCACGATATCTGACCTTTATTCACTTATCACGGCACTATTCACCGAAAAATAAAATTTTCTCTTCTTTGTCCAAGATGTCTATTATGGTTACTATCTTTGATTGTATCCATATTTTGATCTTCATTCTTGAATTTTACTCCATTATGGTTTATTATGAAGTATTTTTAAACTTGAATTATATATCTAAAGTACGAATATCTGATCTTTGTCCTTTTATCTTACTGGATTTGTTCTCTAAAATATTTTTCATCATCCTCAGTCCTTAATGATGATACTTGATGAATATCTTTGGCCTGTAGTGTAAAGATGAATGATTACCTGATGAATATCTTTGTCCGTAGTGCAAAGATGAACAGGTGTTGAGATGAACATGACCAACCGGTGATATGAAATGAATATCTTTGGCCGTAGTGCAAAGATGAATATTTGATTCAAGATGTATATTGATTGATGTTACAGGGATAAAATATTGTTGATGGACTTTTAAATTCATAGATGATAGTAGATTTCATTCTCTACTTAATTCTTCTAATGAATTGTTGTTTCCGCTGCAGTTGTTGATCTAAAACTTGTTGTCTATTATATTCTATCAAATTTTTCCCCGTTGAAGACTAAGGATAATTTGTTGTATATTATCTTAGTCATAATATTCTTTACTGGGCTAGTTGAGCTCACCATTTTCCTTTTTATTCTATTTTTTTTCCCAGGAAGCGAGAATATAGCAGGAACCAGTCGGGGTATAGAGTGATGGTCCTAGACAGTTGTTTTAGCAGTCCTCACTATTTTTATAAAATAGTGCATCAATAAATGTAATGAAGACTTTATTTGGGTGTGGATATTGTCTAGAAGATAATATTTGTATTTAAACTCACAGTATGTGTTGTCATATTTTGCACGATAATTGTAATAATAAAGTTGTAGTTGTTTTCTGTACCATGTATTTGGCGACTCAGAATGGGTGATGTATACCTATTTTGGGGGCGTCACAGTGACGCCCCCAAAAATCGAGACTATTTTCCTTCCCGATCTTGTGCGCTAATACTATATTATAATATTATTCTTGCTTTAAAACATTATTCAATGTTAAAATAGATGAAATTGCGGATTTTTTTCCTTCCTATTCATTCATTCATTCATTCATTGAATCGCAACCTTTACGACTCTTCTTTATACTAAAATCATATTCATTTTATGATTTACTTAATCTGAGTAAATATATTAAGAGCTTCAAGTCTCAATACTTAATATCTTTCTTATATAGTAATGTCACTATAGCACTTTATTTTTATAAAGTATTCATTACAATACATCTAGAATAAATATTCTCTATTGAATATTTTAAACTATACGTAACTACCAGTTCTATTACAAAATCATTAATCATAGTTTTATACAATTTCTAATTCAAGAAAATGTATTCATTTTGTACATCATTCATCCTTCATCATCCGCATAGCAAATAATATTGCATAACATCATTAACCTGCAAAAAGTTTGTGTTTGTACGATTGAGCTCGACAGCCCAACAAATTTAACAGTTTATCATGCTTCACATAGCACACAATTCTATATTCACCACATGCAACATACTTTCTTTGTTATGCATATCCTACATGCATCAATAATTCTGTGCAATGCATATATTCTTACATTATACATTTTCAATTATCGCGTTACATCATACAACATGTGTTATCACGTATCACATTTAAATTGAGTTCCATACCCAATTAACTTAGTCATATTTTAACTTTAACAATTCATAAAGCATGATATGTAATTTAACACATAACCACATTCAATCCACAAACATAACAGAACTAAAAAACTAGTCTTGCTTGGAGATTACCGCATAATTTAATTTAGAGTTTCTCCACAATTCCTACAAAATTATATTTACATGCACACACATATTAGATAATTAAATATGTTACAAAACATGCATGTATATTCATCATTAATAATTATTAGTTTATAAAACCAATATTATTTACTCTTACTCCAAAACCAATATTGGTTTAATTAGATACTCAATTCATTTTAATCTTTTAATGCCAAATAAAGCCTTTCACATTTTTAATGTGTAAATATTTTACATCTAAAGCTTAAATTATTTATATTCTACTTTAGGAATATTTTATGTTCTTTTTTGCTAATTCGGACCTTAAACAACTAATATATAGTTTTTATAGTTAAACTCAATTTATTATATTATTTATTTAATATAAATATTTCTTATATCATTTTGTCCACCCATGAGTCACCTCGAACACTTGTCTCATTTATAAATATTTTATCTCGTTAACACACTTACCGCACACAACACAATATCTCCTCCATACTAAATCATAGCTAACACAGCAGCTATACCATCAATTTTATGTAAAACATTCAACTTTATTTTATTCTAACAAAACTAAGAGCTTGGAACTTACCTTGTAATAATTGCTTAATGGGCTGAATTTAACTTTAAGAATTACTGAACTTTATGTGTTTTTAGGTATTGAGCCCTTTCTGTTATAAAATTTGTATAATTTCCAATCAATTGCTTAAAAACATGATTTTCCCAAGAATCGAAATCAAAATCTCAAGTTTAAGAATTTGGTCATTAAACCAACTGAGCTAAATGAAACTTATAATTACTTTATCAAAAGAATTAATATTTATACCAGCTAAGATCTTCATGCCTGGTATTACCTAATTTTTTATGTTTTTTGGAAATGTTTTGATATTGCTCATCTAATAATGGATTGCAAATTTGTTGAAGATATCTCCAATTCGATCCCTGAGAGACAAAGATCAAGAAAACAAGATTAGGGAAGATAATCTATTAAAAGGCAAGTGGCAGTGGCAGTGGCAGTGGCAGTGGCAGTGGCACCATTACCAACCAACATTTCATTTTCTCACAGCTTAATTCTTTCTATTTACAAATGTCCTAATTTGTTTGTTAAACTTAATTCAGAGCGTGAGGACGGACGGACAGAAGACAGATCTGATGAACGAAAAAGCGGGAGCACATCTCCGAATCATCAGGCTTTAGAACTTGATAACAAGGATCTGATACTGAACTCAAAACGAGTCACGTCGGGTCGGGTTGTAATTGATGGAGTGGGTTTCGCGTGTGTGCTCATGGAGAGAGCGGATTGGGTTGGAAGTTGGGGAAGAGAGAGAGGTCGTAGAGTTTGACGGAGTCGCCGATGATGACGGCGAGGAGGAAGGAATCGTGGGATTCTTACCAGGTGAGGTCGTAGATGACGTCAGAGGTGAATTCGGTGACGGGTTCTGAAGGGGAGAAGTCGAGGACGTGGAGGCGACCGCTGCCAAGGATTTCGAAGTTTTGGGTAGTGGCGACGGCGAGGCAGTGCTGACTGAATTTGACGGAGTAGCCATTACTGGGGGAAAAGGATACGAACCGAGGAGGGAGAGAAAAGCACCTGGGTTTTTTATATTTTTTTTAATTTTGTTTTTTGTTTTTCTTTTTTAATAAAATGATCATTTCTTTTATTTGAATAAATTAATTTATAAAATTTAAATTTTGTCACAAATTTATATATAATGTTTTTTAAAAAATTAATTAATAAAATAAAATAACATTAACTAAAATTAATTTACATTATCAAATTTTGATTTCCCGTTAATTTGTTTAAATAAATTTATTAGTTTTTCTAAGTGTAATTTTTTAATATGTCTAAATAATTTTATTAGTTTTTCTAAGTGTATTTTTTTAATTTGTTTAAATAATTTTATTAGTTTTTCTAATATTTTTTTGAATTTGTTTAAATAATCTTATTAGTTTTTATAAGTGTAATTATTTAATTTGTAATAATATTTATATTTGTTTTTAATTTTTTAATTTGTGTAAATAATTTTATTAGTTTTTCTAATTGTAACTTTGTAATTTTATTATTTTCTTAATTTGTAATTGATCTTAAGATTAAAATTTTCTCCTTTTTTTAGTGGAAGAATTGATTGATTAAGTATATAACTTATTTATTGGGTAAACTAAACTTATTTAATTAGTTAATTAAGTAATTTATTTATCATAGTTTACTTTTGTTAATTATTTTATTTAGATTACTTAGTATGTTAATTATTTTATTCTGTGTTAATTATTTGAGTTAATTATTTTACTTGGTTAGTTAAGAATTAAGTATGTATGAACTTTTTACACCTTTAATATATAATCAATTTTTTTCTTTTATGTGTTTTTACTGTTTTAATAAGTCAATTACTTTATTTAAATATTATTTGGGGGAGATGAATTGATTTGGTATAAATATTAATTCTTTTGATAAAGTAATTATAAGTTTCATTTAGCTCAGTTGGTTTGATGACCAAATTCTCAAACTTTCGATTCTTGGGGAAATCATATCCAAATAAGGGGCTCAATTTGCGTTGATTAAAAGAAAGGGGGCTCGATACCCAATAAATATTCCCTCTTTCTACCGCTACTAGCCGAAATTCTCCCCCAAGCCAGCTTACTACTTCAGTTCCTTGTTAAATTTATTAATATTCTAGCCGAAAGTAACAAGGTTTTTGGTGTTGATAGCCTTAGACAGAAGAAGAAATGGAATGGAAAGGAAGAAGAGAATGGCTATTAGTTTTTTTTTTTTTTTCCGTTTGATCACCTGATATTCTAACCCCTTATATGAAGTTTATGTACTGCTAACATCCCCTTTAATTGACAGCTCAATCATAAATGTTGGCTTAGTGTCTTGCTAATACTCCATACTAGTGCCACCTGCTGCTTGGTTATTTATTACCTTTCCTTGGTTCAAAGTTTGCCTCAATACTCCCATATTATAACATATTACTTCATACATATATAATATATAAGTAGTATATCTTATACATTATCCACATTTTACATAATATTTATCACATAAATAAAAATAATATTTAGTGTAACAATTTCCTTTCTATTAAAATAATTTACATTTATTAAATTATTTTAATATTTTCTATTTATATTACATTATTTTTTATTTAAAATAAGATAATATATTAATTAGTGCAATAATTTCCTTATATTAAAATAATTTAACTTCATAAATTATTTTAATATCCTTTAATTGCATACACTAAATTTGTATACTAACTACTTATTCAATCTATTTTATATGAGATTATTCATACAAGGTAAATAAATATAATATTATATATTTACTCAATCACAGGTATTCATATCACAATACACATATTCACATATGCAAGATAAATAATAAAAAAATAAAAATTTATTTATTAAATTTTTATTTTAACATTGATCTGAAAATTCAGTTTATTACATTCTTCCCTACTTATAAGGATTCCGTCCTCGGAATCACAATATCGAATCGTCTTAATCGGTTTAGATCTTATTCTTTGTCATAACCTTATCGTTGAATCATTTAAACATACTCTTTCCTTAGATTTTATATGACATCTCATTTCTTTCCTTAAATCAATTCTTATTCATAATTGTTGTTTAAATTTGATTGTGCTACGAATATTATTTACTTCTCAATGTCCTTTTTCTAAGGATATTTCTGAACCATTTCATTCTTTATATTCTTTTAAAAGTCCTATAATTCTCAGACTTACTTTTTCATTCTTTCACGTTTCTAATCTTCACGTGACTATGGATATGATTTCAATATAAGAAACCCGTAAAAGATACGATTCAGGGTAATGAAAAGAAGTAAGAAAAAGATTTTAATTATTCGCATTTTCAGTTGTTATTTCATCTTTGTATGATGTAAAGCTGATTCAAAATAGTATCTAACGCACAAGGTCGAGATTAAGTTGTCCTAATTTTGGATTAAGTTGGTCTCGATATTGGGGTCGTCACAGTATGTATAAATTTACAACTTAACTCTTGCAAATTATAAATTATATCATAAATTATAAATTTTACTTCTTTAATTTTACAAATTATATGTACAAATTTTACAACTCAAATCTTGAAAATTATAAATTATATCATAAATTATAAATTTTACGTCTTAAATTTAACAGATTGTATCACAACTTAAATTTTACAACTTAAATATTGCAAATTATAAATTATATCATAAATTATAAATTTACGTCTCAAATTTTACAAATTATATCATAACTTAAATTTTACAAATTGTATTTATAATTTTTATAATTTTATTTATAAATATTTATAATTTCAAATTGTATAAATTGAAAAAGAAAAAAATGAATCATTTGCTCTCTCTCTCTCTCTCCTCTTCCCTAATCCTTCAAATTATTTTGTTCCTTTAAATTTGGAAATTTTAACAAATTGTATATATAAATTTTACAAATTATATCACAACTTAAATTTTATAAATTTAATTTATAATTTTAATTTTATAAATTGAAAAAAAAAACCCATTTGCTTTATCCTCTTCTCTAATCCTTCAAATTGTTTTGTTCCTTCAAATTTGGAAATTTTAACAAATTGTATGTATAAATTTTACAACTTAAATATTGCAAATTATAAATTTTATGTCTTAAATTTTACAAATTGTATGTATAAACTTTACAACTTAAATCTTACAAATTATAAATTATAAATTTTATGTCTTAAATTTTACAAATTGTATGTATAAATTTTACAACTTAAATCTTGAAAATTATAAATTATAAATTTATGTCTTAAAATTTACTAATTTCATGTATAAATTTTACGAGTTAAATCTTGCAAATTATAATTTATATCATAAATTATAAATTTTTAAATCTTAAATTTAACAAATTGTATGTATAAATTTTACAAATTAAATCTTGCAAATTATAAATTATATCATAAATTATAAATTTACGTCTTAAATTTTAGAAATTATATCACAACTTAAATTTTACAAATTTTATTTATAAATTTAAATTGTATTTATAATTTTATACCTTATTTCTACTAGATTAGTTACTTTTTTAAAGGGCTAAAAAATATTATATTTATAATTTTAATAATTTTTTCTTTAGGGGCCGAATCATGAATATAGTGGTACTTGATGTAACGAAATTGTAAATAATTCTTTTTTAAATTAAGTCAAACCATATATTTATACGGTCAACTAGTATTAAATACATAAAACCTAATCGGATTCTTGGGCAGGTCGGGTATTCTTAGGAGTCAAGTTCAAACGTTGAGCACAAGCAGATGAAATAAAAGAATGGGTAGAACCGGTATCTAATAAGGTATAGACTTCACAAGAGTTTATGATTAGTTTACTCATGATAATTTCGTTCGGGTTCTCGCTTTTTGGGAAGTCACGACAAAAGCTCTCCCATGAACCACCGACTTTGACTTGTTCGTAGCCGCCTTTGGTGTCACCATTACAGCTGGACTTGACTTTGCTAAAGGATAAAATTGAGCTATGTGACTGCCTTTTCCACAATTGAAACACACCTTGGAAGGCTGTGTACAGTTTGGACTGATGTGTCCCTCCTCTCCGCATCTGTAACATCTAAGCGGTGGTCGTTCTCCTCCCCTAGAAATGGATGCTGGTGCTGGTGCTGGTGCTGATGTCTTTGTCTTTCCGTTGTCATTGTTGAATCTTCTCTTTTTAAAGTTGTTTCCACATGGTTCACTTCTCCTATTATCTAGGCCATGATTAATTACCACAAGAGTGGTTACCATTTCTAGCATGATAATTTCCTCCACGCTGGTTATCATTGTTTCGATGATTGTTGCCACGGGTACAACTATTATCGTGTTGTCGGTTGTTGTCTTTTGGTTGAAAAGTCTCATTATCTCGCTCCAATAATTGAGCTCTATTCACAACATCTAAATACAAACAAAGTTTATGAGAAATGAGGTATTGACGAATTTCAGGTTTCAAACCTCTTAAAAACATTCGTGACATTCGTTCCTCATTATCCACAAAATGGGATGCAAACCGGGATAATTCCGTAAACATGGCCTTGTATTGTGATATAGTCATATTGTTCTGTTCTAGTTTGATGAATTTCACCTCCTTCATATGATGAATACTTTCTGAAAAATACTTATCGTTGAACAATTCCTAGAACTTCACCCAAGACATCTTAAGTACTGAAAGATGAGTACGTTTCACAGATTCCCACAAGTAATTAATCTACCTCTCCACGTAACATAAATTAAGGTGGCAAAGGAAACCTTTTGGTCCTATGTGCATCCCATGACATCAAATATTTTGGTGATCTGCTTAATCCAAGCTTCTGCCTTAAGTGGCTCTGGCTTTCTCAAAAACTTCGACATTCCCAACTCCTTGAATTACTTGGCAGTGACTAGTCGTGAGTTACCATTGTTTTCACCTGCATTTTGAACATGAGTCTCTCTTGTCTGGTGTTGCATGAATTGTAGAAAGCTCCTAAACACCCCATCGTTATTATTTGGTTGGTGTTGTTGTTTACGTGAGGATTATTGTCTTTTTGATGCACACTATCCTGATTATTGATTAGCGGTGTCTCAATGGTCTCATGTGCTCCATTGCTTATCTCTAAATTTTCAGATATCATGTGATAACCCAGATTTTTGGGAAATATTAAAATAAGAATTAAATAAATAAAATTCTTATTAGATGATATGATATGTGGTATTGTGTTACATAAGTGAGTAGGAACTGTGCAATATGTGATTTTTATGTATAATAGATATATTATTATATATATCTACCAATTAAAATAAATTATGGAAAAACAATTTATGGAAGGAAGCAACAAATTTAAATTATACAATATTAATTGTATAAATTAAATGAGTTATTTAAAATAATTAATAAATTAAATATTAATTATTTGAATTAGTGGTTTGTTACACTAAAAGTGTTAACTTCATTATGGATTATTTCCATAAGTAGTGAAGTGGTTTTATATATAGTTATAAATGTATAAATTATCAAGTCATGAATTTATTAATAATACATATAATTATATATGTATTAATATAATTTTATGTATTGGTAATTATTTAATTACAATATGTTAATGTACAGGTAATATGTATATATATATATACACACACACACAATAAGGATCTTAGGCTCACCCAAGCTTACTTATAAAATGTCATTTTTTTTCTCTCCTCAGACATAACGCGAACTGAGAGCTCTCCTATCTTGCTCTCCTGATCTCTCTTTCCTCGCTTCTCGATCTTAGGCGCTCACTGCTTCAACCCTCGTCATTACTCTGCCTTCAAATCTCAAAAACCACGGATTGCCCTAATTTTACTTCTAAATCCAACGCGACGGCTTGCCCTAATTTTTACCTCTCAAATGCATCATACGTAAGTTTGTCTTCTATCTCTCTTTCAATTATCGATCCTAACTGTATTACATAAATCGATTTATTCATGTTATATGCTATATGTTTGTTGTTTTCTTAATTTTGAGTTTAATTGACATTGCTTCGAAAATGGGAGTCTTTGATTCACTATCATTCTTTCCTCTAATATCCAGCAATAGACCTCTAAGCCTAAAACCTCTGTTCCAAGAACTGAAATGTCTTTGGGATTTTTAACAACTATTAATTTGAATAGGAAGTTCTACTATTAGTTTTGGTAAAATCAAAAGCCTAAGCTTGCAATAGCAAACAATATTTATGGGCATTAACAAACAATACTTGATACAAATGTTAGTTGTTTGATATAGAATATAGAGCTAGTTCTGATTGAAAAAATTCTGCAAACTAGAAGGCTTTTTGGTTCTGTAAAATATTTTTACTTTTCCTTGCATATTATATATATGTTTGTACTGCCACATTGCTCAGTTTTCCATCTTTTTAGGATCCGTATGGCCATAATCTTCACCTATTTAGGGGGTTTTGTGCATGTTATATGGAGTAATAAGGAAGGTTATTTTTTGGTTAGAATCATGTATGAACATGTATGAACCCCGCTTTTAAAACTGTTGCATATAAGGTGTTTGAAAAATTATCTCTTAGAGGTTGTCAAGCATAAATAGGTGAATTTGATTAAGTGTGGGATCCAAGAAGCCTTTACGCATGTTATGTGAAGAAATTTAAGTTGTTTGGGTTAAACCAAATTGAGTTTAGAACCTGTTTTGGGACTGATGATTATATGCCTTTACGCATGTTATGTGAAGTAATTTAAGTTGTTTGGGTTAAACCAAATTGGGTTTAGAACCTGTTTTGGGTGTGTTTTAGATGATCATCTTTGGTGTGTTTTTTATAGGTTTTTAACTTGTAAATCGTAGGTTTGAAGCATTTTTTTTGACATTAAATGGGTCAGTAATTGGAGTGTCATATTTTGGTGACACTTTTGTCTCATTTTTATGCGCCAAGTTTTAACATGTTAGTCTCTTGCAAAAGAGGAAGAACCATTCCTTCCATAAGAGTTTCTATTTTGAACTTGAAATTTTCTTCCATGTTTAATTATAAATTTATTGTTATATTGAATAATGCTTGAATCAAGAATAATAGAAATGCGAGTGAAGTTAATCAAGGTGTTGTTATATTGAATAATGAACTTCAGAAGGTGTTGTTTCTTAAATCAAGAATAATAGAAATGCGAGTGAAGTTATTTTTTCTTTTTAAATGTAAGAGTAAAACTTAAAATGTCATGGTTTATTGTGTTTTTCTATTTTGTATGTGCAGCCATGAACGCAATATGTGATTGTGAAAGGCGAGCTCAACTTAAAACGTCCTGGACCGATTCAAACCCAGGAAGAAGGTTTTTCCATTGTCCGAATTATGGAAAAGTAAGTGTGTTAGGGTTCAAATTTTGTTATATATATATTCCATTCTATTTACTTTCACACATCTCTAAAAAATAATTTGTTTACAGAGGAATGCTTTTCAATTTTTTGCTTAGTATGATCCTCCAATGTGTGACAGATCAAGACAACTAATCCTCGGATTACTTCGAAAGATTAACGGAATCGAGCAAGGGATGGAGAACGTGCGTGCAATAAGCAACAACCGAAGAATAAAATTTATTATTGCACTTATTTGTTCTTGGTTATTGATTTTATTCATGTTATTGTAGATCGAGTAGATATCCAAGAATTTTTTGTAACCTTATCCAAGAATTTGTTTTGTAAGCATCTGTAAGGATTTATTATACTTATTATAAAGTGGACTTGTAATTTTTTCAAAGTCCTTGTTATATACATGTACTCACACTGTTTTGATTATTCAAGCATTCTTTCAAGTGGACTTATTTTCTGTTTTAGAAGTGAGTTTTACTAAGAATCATATGGTCCATGCTTACTGAGAATCATAGTTTGTTTTAGAAGTGGATTTATACATATTTATTCATTGTGGTTTCTGATATACTTCACATTGTAATTCTTATTACATGTAAGTTTCCTGCATGCCATGAACCTCAGAACTCCCCTTCAGATTTACCACCAAACCAATATACCAATAGATTTCAGAACTCCCCTTCAGATTTACAATGCTCAGTCAACTCTGTTGCAATATAGAACCCGTGCAAGTAATTAAATGTGTGATCAAAACTCCATTCTATGGTAAAAACTGTGTGATCAAAATTCCATGACTCCATTCTAAGGTAAATATATGTCACAGTTCCAATAGCAGATAAAAGAGTGTAAGCTCAACTCAGCATCATCATTATCATCACTTTGATTCTAGGTTTGAATCACTATCATCATTATCTACACTTGTATCCCGAGTAGCATCATCATTTGATGCTCCAGTTCTACATTTAAACAAATAGCAAAGTAAAATTTAAACCAATACCAAAGTCAATTTTAAACATATAGCAAAGTCAAAATAAGTAAACTTGATTACAGACTATTAAGCTTTGGACAGTTTCTTTTAACGTGTGTCGCACCAACTTTGTTACACGCATGACAACGTCTACTCTTGGCATTTTTTTCTTTCCCCAAAGCCCTTTCTTTGCCATCCTTCAGTCTTTTTCCACACCCTTTTGCTTGCACGTGGTTCGGCTCAATGCATGTAACTATGTTCATAAGTAGAAGCCCTGTTAACTGACTTGGATACACTAATTCTACCCCCTTCCATTTCCTTGTTTCTTTTGGAATCATTCTTCCCAATAATTTGCCTTATCTTTTCATATACATTATCTAACCATTCTTTTAATACATTTGTGGCTTCTTCATTTGTGAGAGCACCATCAATCAAATCGAAAGAGCGTTGAATAAATTGACTCTGCAAGAGTAAGTATAACTTGTCATCTTTTATCGCCACACCATTATCATCAACTACACCACTTGATTTTGCTGTCTTTGTCCACCTCTTTAAAATATATTTTGTAGGAAAATTGTCATGATCATGATACTTATTCAAGTAAGTTAGTACATGCCGACACAATATTCACAAACTCTCAATCTTTTTGCAAGTGCATGTTGCATAATCCCAAGATTTGTCATAATGAATTTCTCTTACATTACACTTGTTGACATTCCTTCGGCAAATCTTATATACATTGTAGTTGACATCCTCCTTCATAAGTTCAAACTTATAAGTGGAGCTCTCACACAACTCATCTTCAAATTTATAATACATAGAGTATTTATAAATGTCAACCATTTGACTTAAGAAGTGATTGGAAATTTTCATTTTCGGTATCTCAATCAAACTTTGTTATCTGATTCCAACTCTAAATGTCGTTGATGTTGAAGGCCCCAACCAAATTGAATCATAAACTCCACTAATGAATTTCCTTTAGAAACAAATCTTTTGAAAAATGCATGACAACTCTCCGCTGCCAACTTGACATACCGGCTGAGAAAACATGATTCACATGTGCGGGTACCCATCTACGACGAATGTCATACATTGATTGAAGCCATTTATTAGTAGTCAACCCATTTTTCTCCACGAGCTCCACCCAAGTGGAGTCAAACTTTTCCACAGTCTCATCACTTAAGAAAGCATAACCAAATACAATAGTTTGATCGTGATTATTAATCCCCATTAGTGGTGCAAATATCATCCCGTAACGATTAGTGTTGTACATGGTATCAAAAATGACAACATCGCCGTAAAATTTATAAGCCCGTCTAAAAGTTGCATCGGCCCAAAAACAACGAGTAATCCTTTTTTCATCGTCTGTGTCAATTGTAAAAGTGAATGAAGGATTCTTTTGTTGTTCTAACTTCAAGTACTCATTCAACATATCACCATCTTGTCCCTTCAACTCATTACGATTGTCTCTTTCAAAGTTATACAAATCTCATTGCGTGCAACCAATATTTTCAATCCCTCCTGCCTGCAATGCAATAAAGTTGTATTGTTTGCATTAAGGTATATTCACCATGCCAAGTTGTTGAGTCAAACATTTTTGGGCAGCTGACACATTACGGTGCGATCGTAAAAGATGCCTCTTATGTGGGGTTGACAATGGGTGACAATGGCCCTCCTCAGCTATGGTAACTACGTACAAGTCATTTCTTTTAACCACTACAATTCTTGCACTATAACCTTCTTTGATAGACCCACGTTTTCTTTTGTATCCACATCGGCTAATAGTGTAAGATCCCAACTTTTATGAATAAAGATGAATTTTCTATAATTATCATTTTTGAATATTATGGAATGAATTTGATATAATGTTATAGTTGTGGGTAATAGTTATAAATTCTGCAAAGTACGCAAGTTGTTATATAATATTCGATTGGTCGGGGAATATTCGTTTTAACATGAAATATTCGTACGACGGCACAATCATTGGTGGACCCCACAACAGAATTATTGTCGGATTGAGAAAACGATAAAAATATTTTATGAAAATAATGGCGGAAGTTTTATCGTTAACTTTTGAAACACCCGGTGTTAAAAGTACAGGAATACGCGGGGTTGCATAGTAGCACACGGTATTGATTATTGATGCTTACGTGAGAAGTCACTCAGTTTTGTTCAATTATTGCTTCAGTAATTGTTTCATAGTATCTCACGTTAATTGATTCAATTGTTGTTGATATTTTATATATTATTAAATCAATAATTGAGACGACGAAGTTATTAATATTATTATTTGCAATATTAACGATGTCTAGAAGTTCTGCCGAGGAGAGGTTTGGTCACCTAATTGCGCGCCAATAGGGAGAAATCCTTATTGGAAAACCCCCTCTTTTCCTGGGAACGACCTGGTTGATTAATAGTGTGAATTATAATAATGATGATGAAGTTTTGTTTTATTAGTATTATTAATGTAATAAAACAGAAAAGTTTTTTTTATATAAAACAGAATATTTTTAAAAAGTTATTCATTTTATTAGACTATAAATAGAATATATTATATTCTATTATGCATAGTGTTTTTCATAGTAAAATCTTTTTATATAAAACAGAATACTTTTATAAAGTTATTCGTTTTATTAGATTATAAATAGAATATATTATATTATATTTAAAAGATTTTTTTATTAGAATATTTTATAGTAAACTAATCTGGACCGTCTGCTTAAAAGTAAATCATGCGGATCGTTTAGAATTAGTTACTATTCAAATCCATTCTCCTATAAATAAGCTCATTCCTTCATTATTTCTTACGAATTCACTAAAACTCTAGAGAGAGAAACTATAGAGAGAAAGAAGAAAAGTATTCTGCTACTTCACTACTCCTATATCTAGTTGTTCTAAGGTAAGGGGTATTATTTCTTTCATATTCATGAAGAGAACTTCTGTTATTCCATTTTTTATTCTGTTAGAATAACCTGTATACGCGGTCTACCCTATACTTGGTGAAATTCTTCTGTTATTCCATTCTTTATCATTATGTTGGAATAACTCCGCCTATGCAAGCACCGCATACATGGTGAAATTCTTCTGTTATTCCATTCTTTATTATTTTGTTGGAACATCCTGTCTGTGCGTTTACGCATGACCTGGTTCCGTTATTTATTATTCTGTTGAACATCCAGCTTGGTGCAATTAATTTCGCTCGACCGTTCCGTTATTTATTATTCTCGTTAGAATATCCCGCTCGCGCGCTTTCGCACGACCGTGACTCCTGTTTGTGCGGTCTATCGCATGCCTGGTGATTTCTTTTGTTATTCCATTCTTTATTATACTCAGTTGGTTAAAGTTTTGACTTCTATACTCTATGAAATTAGTGGAATATCCTTGATATTTGTGCTTCATCCAGTATCTTTTCATGGAAATATTCTTCTGAGCATTCTTGAATTTTACTCTACAAAGAAGTATTATGTTGACAATTTAGACGTTATTAGTTCCTGGATAAATTAATTCTTGAACTTGTTTTATTGAATTTTTATATCATTGTCATCATCCTCATGTTTATTTTATGTTGAAAGTCATCTCAGTGGCTCAGAGTGCATAGATGGACTTGGTATGATTATGACCAGGGATTAATCGGTATAATCATGACCGTAATGTTACAAATGATGTGGTAAAAGTCATCATTGGCCCGTAGTGTATTGATGGACAGTTGTTGGCATGATCATGACCATTGATGAAATACACGAATATCTTTGGCCCGTAGTGCATGGATAATTTGTGGTTGTGATACTAATGAATATCCTTAGCCGTGGTGCAGGGATTATGTGGATTATTTATTAAGCTGAGTCCCAACGATAAAAGTGATGAAAAACCTTTTAAATCATAAAAGATAGTAGATTTTATTCTCTACTTGACTCTTTTAATGGATTATTTGTTTATTTGCAGCTTAAACTTGATGTTTGTTATATTGTATCGCTTTAACAACAATGAAGGCTAACGATAATTTATTCTCAGTATTATCTTAGTCATAATATTTTTTTTGATGGGCTAGTTGAGCTCACCTTTTACTTTCATTGTTCTCTTCGAAAATGAGAACGTAGCAAGGACTAGTCGGGGAACAGTGTGACTCATCGGATAATAGCATTAGTAGTCCTCACTATTACATTAAATAGTGTGATAATAAATATAATGGAATTAATTGAGTGTGGATATTGTCTAGATGACAATATTTGTATTAAAACTCACATCATATGTTTTGTCGTATTTTACACGATTTGTTGTATAATTAAGTTGTATTTGAATTTTGTACCATGTATTTGGCGACTCAAGATAGTGATGTATACCTATTTTGGGGCGCCACAATTGGTATCAAAGCTTAGAATATGATCCTGGCTAAGATGTGAGACAAGAACTAGGAGGGAGAGACGGGAATTCCTTCAATAGTATGACCTACCTAAGTTTATTTGGTATTTAATTGGTCTCACGAGTATATGGATAATATGTGATATGTTAATTAACCCTTATTTTGTGGCGTGATTTGAAAATGACATCCGAGAATGTTGAGAATAAAGATGGAGCACACGAGACCGCCGAGTCTCCACGGATCAATAATCGTGATAATGTGCGTCCAGAAAGCGACAATCCTCGTGCAAACAACAACACCGACGGATGATGAACGATGGAATGTTCGGAGGCTTTATCAATACATGCAACATCGAAAAGAGCGGCTCTCTCTGCAAAAATGTAGGTGGAAACACTGCAACTCTCGAATCGGTCACCAAGCTAGCGAGTTCAAAGAACTGGGACCACCGAGTTTTTGGAGAGCCAAAACCACTTAAGGCGGAGACGTGGATAAAGCAGATCTGTGACGCCCCCAAAATAGGTATACATCACCCATTCTGAGTTGTCAATACATGGTATGTAAACAACTACAACTTTATTATTACAACAAGAAATCTGTAAGTTTGAATACAAATATTATCTTCTGACAAATATCTATACTCAAATAAATCCTCATCACATTTATTGATATATTATTTTACAAAAATGGTGAGGACTACTAAACAACTCTCTCTAGAACTTTCATTCCATACCCCACTCGCATTACTCGCTATATTCTCGCCTCCCGAGAAGAAAAATGGAACAAAAAGGAAAGGGTGAGCTCAACTAGCCCAAGAAGAATATTATGACTAAGATAATATACAACAAATTATCGTTAGTCTTCAACAGGAAAAATCTAATAGAATACAATAGACAACAAATTTTAAATCAATATTCGCAATGAAATAATAATTCATTAGAAGAGTTAAGTAGAGAATGCAAACTACTATCTTCTATGTATGAATTTAAAAGTTCATCGCTCATCTTTTATCCTGTAACATCAATCAATATATATCCGAATCAAATATTCATCTTTGCACTACAGGCCAAAGATATTCATCAGTTGGTCATGTTCATCTAAACACCTGTTCATCTTTGCACTACGGGCCAAAGATATTCTTCAGAAATCATTCATCTTTGCACTACAGGCCAAAGATATTCCATAATATCATCATTTAGGATCAAGATGATGAAAAATATTTTTAAAAAACGAATCCAAAGAAACAAAATGACAAGGATTAAGGATTAAGGATTCGTACTTTGTTTTATCCACGTCCAAAAATACCTCAAAAATAATCACAATGGTGTAAAATTCAAGAATGATCAAAACATGGATACAATCAAAGCTAGTATCCAGAATAGATATTTTGGACGAAAAGAAAATTTTTCATTTTTCGATGAATAGTCTTTAGTGATTCGTGAATAGTGTCAGATACGTGAATAAAACCGTATACGTGAATAAGTAACTCGACACCAAAAGTTCCAAATTTGATAAAACTTCAGATCAATATTTCAACATAATGATATTGAAGAAATAATATCATTACTGAAAAAAATAATATCCCTTACCTCGAAAGACAAAGATTAGTTGAAACACTTTGGATATAGGTTATGACTTGAACTTGCACCGTATAGCAATACTCAAAGTATACTCAAAATACTCACAAGAATACGCTCGATAATATAGAGAGAAAAACTTCAGCTTACGGTGTGATTTTCAATTCTAACCTAAGCACCTATTTATAGGAAATTGCTTAGAACACCAAAGCGTAGAAAATTTAATATAATAATATTATATATATTACAAATTCTCTACGCACACTTAGCATCTGAAATCAGCAATCTTAACACATGTTAAATGAGTCCCAACAATGTAAAAACGTTTTTGTAATTAAAATATTTTAAACTTCCAAAAATTAATTATTTGAGCTTCTTGAACTTCAATAATTCATAATAAATAGCCCTTTTATCAAAAAATTCGAATCTCGCGATTTTTATAGGAAATTCAATTCTCTACAACTTTGCGAAGAAAGTTTTTCCAAATTCCAAATAGAAATTGGCCAAAAATCCACAAACCAGGCGATTTTATAAAGCTATAATCAAATTTCGATCGATAAATGGGGTCCACCGACATGTTTTAACATGTTTTAAATATTTATTGCAACAAAAATACTCTTCCTCCTCGTATACTCATATATCCCACATTCGTTGTAAAATATCACCATTATTATATTATTAAAATATAATAATACATTTAAATGAATTATCTTATCGAGAAAAGATAAAATTTCAATTTTCAACAATTGTCACATTAAAATTTTTCTCCATCTATATCCACATAAATCAATATTTTCTTCATCATATGAATCAATAATTAATTATTCACAAATAATATTACGTAATCACAATATTGACAACCGATAGCCCTGTGAAAGAGGGGCTTTCCAATAAGAATTTCTCTTCATCGCCGCAATTAGGTGACCAAACCTCTCCTTAGCAGTAACTTTCTAGACATTGCCAATAATGTTATCTAATAATATTATTCGGATAATATGAATTATTGCATCGATAATGAAAAATACCGTGTAAATGACAATTATTGAAACAATGAAATATAAAATATCAACGCAAAGAATTATTAAATCAATAAAATCTTTGAACAAAGAATTATTGTAACCATTATTAAGTAGTGCCTTCTTACGTAAGAATCAATAATTGGTGCAATACTGCAGTGTACCTTGTGTTTTAACCTCCGAGTATTTTAACAATTAATTGTGAATAACTACGCCAATTATTTTTAAACCACTTATATTTGTGCGTTTTCTTCATCCAATCGCTTTCCGTTATGGGGCCCACAAAATATCACACCGTCATTAAATTAATATTCCCAACAAAAAAGAATATTCCACGACCAAACGAATATTCCCCGACAACAATGAATATTTTATAACCACTTGCTTATTTTGAAATATTTGCATATTTTACCCATAGCTATTCACATTAATCAAATCAACCCTTACTATTTCAAAATAATAAATAGAGAAAATTAAGTTTTATTAATAATAAGTTGGGGTCTTACAAGATCTGCAAGATATTTGATGTCTTGGGATGCTCTGAGGAGCAAAAGATTCTCTTTTCCACCTTCATGTTGCGTGCAGAGGCAGATTACTGGTGGGAATCTGTAAAACATACTCAACCTGCCACACTATAGATGACTTGGGAGAAGTTCAAAGAATTGTTCAATGACAAGTACTTTCCCGAAAGTATTCGTCACATGAAAGAGGTAGAGTTCATCAAGCTGGAGCAAAACAACATGACCGTGTCGCAGTACGAAGCCAAGTTTACCGAGTTGTCCGGTTTGCGTCCCATTTGGTTGATAATGAGGAGAGAATGACGCGAATATTTCTAAGAGGTTTGAAACCCGAGATACGTCAATATCTTATCTCTCATAAACTGTGTTTGTATTCAGATATTGTTAATAGGGCTCAGTTATTGGAGCGCAATAATGAGTCAACCCAACCAAAAGAGAATAGCCGACAAAATGATAATACTAGTGATAGCAGTCATCGAAGCGGTGACAATAAGCGTGAAGGAAATCAACATGCCAGAAATGATAACCACTTCAGTGGTAATCATGGCCAAAACAATAAGAGTGGACATTTCAAGAAGAGGAGATTCAACAATGATGGAAAGACGTCAGCACCAGCACCCGTTGTTAAGGAAGGAGAACGACCACCTATCATATGCTTCAAATGCGGAGGGGAGGGACACATCAGTCCAAACTGCGCGATTCCATCCAAAGCATGTTATAATTATGGAAGAGAAGGTCACCTATCCCGATTTTTTCATTCATCGAAGACAAGTTCAGCTAGGACGGAGGCACCAAAGGACGTCCCAGAAAAGTCAAAGCCAAGATGGTCTGAGGAGAGCGTTTGTCGTGACCTCCCGAGAAGCGAGGAACGAACGAGGTCATCACGGGTAAGCTTATCATAAACTCTAGCAAAGTTTATACCTTATTTGATACCTATTCTACCCATTCTTTTATTTCTCCTACTTGCGCTCAACGTTTAAATTTGACTCCGGAGAAATTAGACTTTGACTTATCTGTTGAAACTGCTTTGGGAGAAACCTTCATTACATCAATTGTTTATAAGTCTTGTTTGGTTCAAATCGGTACCCTCACATTACCTGTCGATCTTATTTCATTGAAAATACTTGCATTTGACGTAATTCTAGGGATTGATTGTTTAACTACTCATCATGCAAAAATTGATTATTTTCGTGAGGTTGTTAGCTTTCATATTCCTAACCAACCTATTATGCGAATTCAAGCAACCAAACCATTAAAATCAATCACTATCATCTCAAGCCATAAAGCTATTCGTTTATTGAAAAATGGATGTCAAGCTTTCTTAGCTCATATCACGGATCTAAACAAAGATACGTCAGTATTGAATGATATTTCTACTGTTAATAAATTTCCTGATGTATTCCCTGAAGAGCTTCCTGGCCTACCCCTAGAACGTGAAATTAAATTTTGTATCGACCTTGAACCCATTACAAAACCCATTTCCAAAGCCCCATATCGAATGGCTCCTATTAAACTTCAGGAGTTAAAGACACAACTGCAAGATTTGTATAGACATCGGTTTCATTCGTCCTAGTACGTCTCCTTGGGGTGCTCTTGTTCTATTCGTGAAGAAGAAAGATGGGAGTATGCGACTTTGTATTGATTATAAGGAGTTGAACCATGTCACTATCAAAAATAGATATCCATTGCCTCGCATTGATGACCTATTTGACCAGTTGCAAGGCGCCTAATTTTTTTCAAAGATTGATCTTCGTTTCGGATATCACCAATTGAAGATTAGAACCGATAACATTCCAAAGACGGCTTTCGGAACTTCGATGCGGCATTATGAATTCCTAGTCATGTCTTTTGGATTGACTAATGCTCCTGCTGCCTTCATGGATATGATGAACCGAGTATTCAAGGAATATTTGGATAACTTTGTGGTCGTCTTTATTGATGACATCCTTATTTATTCCAAAAGCAATGAAGATCATTAGCAACACTTGAGGCTGATACTTCAAAAGCTTCGTGAATACAAGCTTTATGCCAAGTTAAAGAAATGTGAATTCTGGCTTGAGAAAGTAGCATTCTTTGGGCACGTGATATCAAGTTATGAAATATCTGTTGACCCAGCAAAGATTGAAGCTATTCAAAGCTGGGAGAAAACTAAATCAGTGACCAAAGTACGTAGCTTTCTCAGCTTAGCTGGTTATTATCGGAGATTCGTAGAAAGGTTTTCTCGAATTGCTACTCCCTTAACTCAGCTAACTCGGAAAGATACAAAATTCGGTTGGAACGAGGAAGAAGAGTTTTCAAGAACTTAAGAGAAGACTCATTTCATCACTTGTTTTGACAATACCATCTGGCTCGGAGGGATTGGTCATCTACAGTGATGCTTCAGGCAAAGGGTTAGGATGTGTTCTCATGCAACATGGGAAAGTCATAGCCTATGCCTCTCGACAACTCAAAGAATATGAGAGGAATTATCCTACTCATGATCTAGAGTTGGCAGATGTTGTCTTCGCACTTAAAATTTAGAGGCATTACTTGTATGGGGAGAAAGTGGAGATCTTTACAGATCATAAAAGCCTCAAATATTTCTTCACTCAAAAGGAATTCAACATGCGACAGCGACGTTGGCTTGAACTGTTGAAAGATTATGATCATACCATCCAATACCATCCTGAAAAAGTAAACGTAGTAGCTGACGCATTGAGTAGAAGATCATATGCGGGTACGAGTGCGATATTGTCAATGCAAAGGCCCATTTTGTATGACTTGCAAAGGATGGAGATAGAGATAAAGGCTCCAGGGACCCAAGTGATGATAGCAAATATACGAGTAGAACCGACTTTAATCGATAAAGTTAAAGTCGCTGCTCGAAACTACTGAGACACTGGAGTGATGCGTATGAGGAAAGAAAGTACAAAAGGTGCTATCTTAGGAAGCAAGAATCGATGAAGAAGGAATACTTCGAGTCAACTCCAGACTTTATGTTCCTAACGATCCTGAGTTAAAGTATAAAATCATGATGGAGGCGCACAACACACCGTTTGTAATTCATCCTAGGAGTACCAAAATGTATCATTATCTTCGACATACATTTTGGTGGGACAATATGAAGAGAGAGATAACACTGTTTATCTCAATGTGTTTAACTTGTCAACGAGTCAAGGCAGAGCATCAAGTACCAAAAGGTCCATTGCAACCACTTGAAATTCCAAAATGGAAGTGGGAGCACATTACCATGGATTTCGTTACTGGTCTTCCCAAGGTTTCTCAAGGCATAGATGCAATTTGGGTCATTATTGATAGATTGACCAAGTCTGCTCATTTCTTACCAATACGAAAACTTATACACTTGAACGTCTTGCTCATATATGTACATAAACAAGATTGTAAGATAAGATGGTATGCCAAGATCCATAGTTTACGATTGAGACCCAAGATTCATTCACGATTTTGGGTTAGTTTACAAAAAGCTATGGAGCGCGGTTTACGATTTAGTTTGGCATATCATCCTCGAGACGGACGGACGGATAATCGAGAGGACTATTCAAACTCTTGAAGATTTATTAAGACTCTATGTCCTTGACTTGAGGGAAGTTGGGACAAGTTCTTACCATTGGTGGAGTTTTCTTACAACAACAGTTATCAAACAAGTATTGGCATGGCTCCATTCGAGGCGTTGTATAGAAGAAAGTGTCATTCTCCAGTATGCTGGGATGAGGTGGGTGAAGCAACGTTGTTGGGACTAGAGTTGATACGTATGACTATGGAAAAGATTCAAACGATCCGAATGAAAGTATAAAAACCTCACAAGACCGAAATGAAAAGAGTTATCTTGATCTTCATCGAAAGGGCGTGGAATTTGATATTGGAGATCATGTGTTTATTACGTGTTGCTCCATGGAAAGGAGATTACGAGATTTAGAAAGAGAGAAAAACTCAATCCTCGATTCATTGGCCCATTTTAATCCTTGATCGAGTAGGGGATCGTAGCTTTATAGACTCGCTTTACTGCTAAGTATGTCTACATGTTTATAACGTTTTTCATATATCCATGTTACGTAAATATGTGAAAGACCGAACCATATTATTGAGTTAGAACCGGACGAAATAGCGGAAGATTTAACGTATGAAGAGGTTCTGTTCAAATCTTGAATAAGAAGGAACATATTCTACGCTCGAGTTATACCTCAAGTCGAAGTTTTATAGAGGAACCATGATATTGAGAAAATGACACGAGAGTTAGAATCAAAATGAAATCAAGGTATCCTTACCTCTTGACATACCGGAATCGTACCACTAATTTTGAGTCGCGAATTTTTATAAGAAGGGAGATTGTAAGACCCCAACTTTTATGAATAAAGATGAATTTTCTATAATTATCATTTTGAATATTATGGAATGAATTTGATATAATGTTATAGTTGTGGGTAATAGTTATAAATTTTGCAAAGTACACAAGTTGTTATATAATATTCGATTGGTCGGGGAATATTCGTTTTAACAAGGAATATTCGTACGACGGCACAATCATTGGTGGACCCCACAACGGAATTATTGTTAGATTGAGAAAACGACAAAAATATTTTATAAAAATAACGGCGGAAGTTTTATCGTTAACTGTTGAAACACCCGGTATTAAAAGTACAGGAATACGCGGGGTTGCATAGTAGCACACGGTATTGATTATTGATGCTCACGTGAGAAGTCACTCAGTTTTGTTCAATTATTGCTTGATGGTTGTTGCATAGTATCTCACGTTAATTGATTCAATTATTATCGATATTTTATATATTATTAAATCAATAATTGAGAGGCGAAGAAGTTATTAATATTATTATTTGCAATATTAACGATGTCTAGAAGTTACTTGCGAGGAGAGGTTTGGTCCACCTAATTGCTTGGCTAATAGGGAGAAATCCTTATTGGAAAGCCCTCTTTCTGAGAACGACACTTCGATCGATTAATAGTGTGAATTATAATAATGATGATGAAGTTTTATTTTATTAGTATTATTAATGTAATAAAATAGAAAAGCTTTTTATATAAAACAAAATACTTTTAAAAAGTTATTCGTTTTATTAGACTATAAATAGAATATATTATTCTATTATGCATAGTGTTTTGCATAGTAAAATCTTTTTATATAAAACAAAATACTTTTATAAAATTATTCATTTTATTAGACTATAAATAGAATATATTATATTTTATTATGCATAGTATTTGCATAGTGCACGCGTAGTATTTTGCATAGTAAAATCTTTTTATATAAAATGAATACTTTTATAAAGTTATTCGTTTTATTAGATTATAAATAGAATATATTATATTTTATTTAAAAGATTTTGTTTTATTAGAATATTTTATAGTAAATCAATCTGAATAGTCTGCTTTAAAAGTAAATCAATTTGGACCATTCGAAATTGAATTCTTATTCAATCCATTCTCCTATAAATAGAAGCTCATTCCTTCATTATTTCTTACGAATTCACTTGAAACTCTAGAGAGAAAACTATAAAGAGAAAGAAGAAAAGTATTACTTCTTTCACTTCTTCCTATATCTAGTTGTTCTAAGGTAAAGGGTATTATTTCTTTTCGTATTCATGAAGAGAACTTACATTATTCCATTTTTTATTATTACATTGGAATAACTTTTATATCATGATCCACCTATACTTGGTGAATTTCTTACATTATTCCATTCTTTATCATTATGTTGGAATAACTTTTACATCATCAAATCTCGCATACATGGTGAAATTCTTCTTTTATTATTCCATTCTTTTATTATTACATTTGGAACATCACATGCGTGCGTTTCTGCATGACTGAATTCCGTTATTTATTATTCTGTTGGAACATCACATCCGTGCAATTTACTTTGACTTTGGTTCCGATTATTTATTATTCTGTTGGAATATCACATGCGTGCGTTTACGTGACACGCAATTCCGTTATTTATTATTTTGTTGGAATAACTTTTATGCATGCGATTATCGCATGCACAGTGATTTTTTTTTTATTCCATTCTTTATTATACTCGGTTGGTTAAAGTTTTGACTTATACTACATGAAATTAGTGGAATATCCTTGATATTTAAACTTCATCCAATATCTTTTCATGAAAATATTCTTACGAGCATTCTTGAATTTTATTCTACAAAAAGAAGTATCGTGTTGACAATTTAGGCGTTATTAGTTCTGGATAAATTAATTCTTGAACTTGTTTTATTGAATTTTTATATCATTGTCATCATCCTCATGTTTATTTTATGTTGAAAGTCAATACATGGCACTGCTGTGTGCGTAGATGGACTTGGTATGATTATGACTGAGGGATTAATCGGTATAATCATGGCCGTAATGTTACAAATGATGTGGTAAAAGTCCTCATTGGCCCATAGTGCATTGATGGATGATTGTTGGCATGATCATGACCATTGATGAATACTGCGAATATCTTTGGCAGTAAGTAGTGCGTGGATAATTTGTGGTTGTGATATTAATGAATATCCTTGGCTAGTAGTCTTGGGGATGATGTGGATTATTTATTTAAATTGAGTCCCAAATGATAAAAGTGATAAAAACTTTTTAAATCATAAAAGATAGTAGATTTTATTCTCTACTTGACTCTTTTAATGGATTACTTGTTCTGCTGCTGCAGTTAAACTTGATATTTGTTATATTATATCGGTTTAACATTTATTGAAGGCTAACGATAATTTATTATGTATTATCTTAGTCATAATATTTCTTATTGGACTAGTTGAAATTCACCCTTTTACTTTCATTGTTCTCTTCAAGAAATGAGAACGTAGCAGGGACTAGTCGGGGAACAGAGTGACGGTCCAGATAATAGCATTAATAGTCCTCACTATTCTGCTAAATACACTGCTACAAAACAGTAAATAGACAACGCAGAAAAAACGTTGTGATTTCAGTCAGAAAAACGTCGTGGTTAAAGGTGTCATCTATTTGACACCCTTACACAACGTTTTTAAAACGTTGTAGTTAAGCACATTCCACAACGTTTTTTTTAAAAAAACATTGTAGATTTATTTTATATAAATTAGCAGATTCTTAAAAACGTTGTAGAATGTATGATTCCACAACATTTTTTGGATAAAACATTATAATTTAATATATCAGACAACATTTAGACACTCTCACACAACGTTTTTAAAATGTTGTAGATTAAAAAAATAAAAGAAAAAAAAAATTTGTAGTTCACCTATATTACCAATGCACCTGCAATATGCTAATAGCATGATATATAGCTAAAATTACAAAGAATATTAATATCATACAATACATTTACATCCCAATAATTCTTTGTAATGCCTATTACAAAGAATATTAATACCATACAATACATTTACATCTCAATAATGCCAAACTATCCATACATCTCAAATTCACTTTTCAATATAATTACTACTATATTGAATTGTGAATTTGAGAAGATCAACAGAAAGATTCACAAATTAGAGTACAAGGTTGAATTAATCAACTTTTCTTGGATGTTGTAAGGCTTCAATCAGACCATTATTTTTCCCTGCAGAAGCTTGAGACCAAATCAAGCAGTTTCAACTTGCACAGCATGTGGCATCATAAAAAGTTGCACCATTTCATTTGAACTAGCTCCTTAAAACTGTGTCAGGTTATCAAACATAGAATGGCCAATAACAGTCAAAGGAAGCAAAAAAAAAAACTTAAGCATTGGACTCGATCAATACATGTCTGGTGCAAATGTGATGCAAGTGGTTGAGGAAAACTCTTTCTGTTCCCGGAAAATATATGTTAAGAGTGCAGCAGTACCACCACCAAGTGAATGGCCAACAATCTGAAAGTAAAATGGGAAACCTTGGTTACAACACCCATATAGATCAATAGACATTTAACAACAATTTTTATGGAAAATGACAATTGGACTTGAAGAAATGGCCAATAACAGGATGGGCATAGGAGGACGGTAAATAACCCAGAGCAATAAATAACTCAAGGCTCCAACCATGCATTTCATATTTCTACTGATGCACAAAAGATCCAAGAGAAAAAAGGATGATAATACCTCATTGCCCGATGTAGTGGCTTATACCACAGAACATATGAAAGTGGGCATCCAAGTAGAGCATAGATAGTTCCAAGAAAGAAAATTTTGACACCTGCATATAGTCAACCATATCATCATCTCTATACTAAAACTCAGTCACCTGCTATCTCTTTAATTAAATAAAAAGGAAAAGAAAATTGCAAAACCATGTTCAATTTCGGTGAAGGCATAAGGTCAATTCATATGAACTAGAAAAACACATGAATAAGTTAGTTAAAGTGCAACAATTATAAGTGTTGTCATTAATAATACCAAGTAAGTTTACAATAAAAACTAAGGAAAGACATAAAAATAATTTTTACTTTACTGATAAAAGAAGAAATTTTATAAATAGAAAAAGAGAATAAAATAAATTGAGGGAACAAGAACTCCACCCTCAACAGTCAACCCAAGGTAATTCTTCACGTCCATGTCCTTGTGGTTTGATAAACTTAAGGGTCTTGGACGAGAAAAAATTAGGTTCCAATCCAACAATCAATCAGGTGTTTCAAGCCATAACTTTCAATAAATATCTCAACAAACAAAACATAAGATCCCACAATTTAAAATGTTTTGATATGAGACTCAACAAGTAAGTTATTCTATTTTATCATTTCAGATTAGAAAGACGACTCAAGATATTATGAACACAGAATCATGCATAGTAGCATCATAAGGTTACATGGAGACAACATTGCAGCATCATAAGGTTACATGGAGACAACATTGCAGCATCAGTAATTATGACAAAAGCAAGCTGCATAGTTCCTAACTTAAATGTCAAAGCTGCAAATATAGCCTACAATTCCTTCATTGTCCAACATATTTCTTGGAGCTCGTGAAAAGGCATTTAATTATCAAGACAACTCTCATCTTAACTATATCGCAAAAGAAAACTTCTAATCAACTGATTCCATGATCAATGAACACTATAGCAAAATAGAAGCTCGCGCCCAAGCGGTTACTGTATCTTCTCTCCCTAACTCTTACTGAAGAAAGAAACCCTAGGCAACGACTACAAATCTAGAACTAACCATGTCCGCGTTTTTCTATCCGTGTTTTAATTTTAATTTTAAGTTTGCTCCGTGTTTTTATATATAGACAACGTTTTTAAAAAAAAACGTTATCTAATTAAAATTAAAAAAATGCCCTTTTAAATAGATAATATTTTTGCATATATATCTACGATATTTTTTTTAAAAACGTTATAAAAAAAAAATCACAACGTTTTTTTAAAAAACGTTGTGGTTTAAGTGTTGTTTATTAGGTATTTTGTAATAGTGATAGTGTGATAATAAATGTAATGAGGACTCAATTGAGTGTGGATATTGTCTAGATGACAATATTTGTATTAAAACTCACAGCATATGTTTTGTCGTATTTTACACGATTGTTGTATAATTAAGTTGTATTTGAATTTTGTACTATGTATTTGGCGACTCAAGATAAGTGATGTATACCTATTTTGGGGGCGTCACAAATAGTTTGCCCTTTCCTTGCTTATAACACACATACTGCTTCCTACAAATCTCACTGCTTCCCTCTTTTCTTTTCTCAGTATGCTTTTGCACACTAAAACCAACATGCATTGCATATGTATTGTAAAAAGTGTGAACGTCGTCTAATGCTTGAAATTCTTGACCTAGCTTAGGCGTAAACTCATCGGCTACTTGAGGATAGTAGAGTCCAATTTTACCATTGTTCACATCCAACCCCTCTTCACTTAAGTCATCCCTATCCATTTCCATTTCAATTTCAAAATTGTTAATGCAGTTTAAATTCATTTCTGCATTATCCCCACAACTATCTATTTCATGGTTCATGCCTTCTATTTGTAAAAATTATGCCCATAATAAATTAAATAGAATGATTAGGTTCACACTCAATAGAAATACTCAAAAATTTAACAATCATAATTGTATACAAAAACTCGTATATAGAGATAGTAAACAATAATCAGAATAGGCTGTCAAATATTGTACAATAATCACTAGTTATTTTCTTCCATATCTATGTAAATAATTAGGCTTGATTATAGGCAATAGATTAGGATCTTGATGTATTATTATTAATATAAAGCTGTAGCCATCTATTCAAATTTGATATACAAGAAAATAAATTCACTCTCTGTTTATTTTCACTCATAGCCACGGTTTCCTTCACTGCTGGAAGCTGGACTCACTTCTCCATGTTTTGATCAAGATAAAAGACGAAACCAAGGACTAGCGAGCAATTCTTACAAAATCAACAGCTTCTTTAGTTATCTACTTCGTAGCAGCCATATATGAAACGTAAGAAGCAAAAAATATTATTTTATTTATTCTCTGTTGCTCACAAACTAAACCTCAAGTACATTTATATATAAACTTAGTTCAGCTTAACATCTAAGCTAATTAATTATTTTGTAGCTTATTTACGGCAAAGACCATTCTCCTAATTAGCAGCAGAATATTAGTCTCTCCTACTGTGATAATTGAGTAGTATCACAATCACTACATAATTCTGCAGTTTGGTGTGAAGTGGCTCAAGAGTTGTCAGCACTCCTATTTGCTCCATAATCCAATGACAACCTCTAAGAGGCTTGACAACCTCTAAGAGCCAATTTTTCAAACACCTTATGTGTAAGAATTTTAAAAGCGGGTTTCATACAATTGACAGCCCAATAACAATCCAAATATAACCTCATGTAACTAATATGTAGTTAATAGGGATTTACACCTCAACCAATGCCAATGAGCGTTTATACAACAATGAAAATATTAATTTCTGTAAAATTGTTACCTTTCCACGGATTTGGGGCGAAAATTAGGGCAAATCAGTGGTTTTGAGAGTTGGGGCGAGTGAGCGAGCAGGGGTTGAGAAGCCAGTGAACGCTTAAGATCGTGATAAGCGAGGGAAAGAGAGATCGGGAGAGCGAGAAAGGGGAGCTTGAGAGGAGAGCTCTCAGTTCGCGTTATGAGAAGCTGAAGTTCGCGTTATGTCTGAGAGGAGAAAAAAAAATGACATTTTATAGGTGAGTTTGGGTGAGCTTTTTTGGGGTGAGCCTAAGATCCTTATTATATATATATATATATATATATATATATATATATAATGAAAGTATTGGAAGATTTAATAAGCATATGAAAGATATATTAAGAATAGAAATTGGAAATGTTGTAATGCATAAGTTGAGAAGGTGTAATGCTGAAGCATGAGGTGTTATCAATCTAGCCACTTATAGATGAGTTGTCACCTAGCAACTTGTGTGAGCATGGTTTGGGTAATCTCAAGTGCGCCAGTTCAATTGAAACCACTAGTGACTTTGATGTCCAGTGGACTAGAAAAGAAAACAACATGCCAATAAAATAATCCAACTTATAAGTTTTCCCTCAATATGCCCAATACTAACTTTTTTGTTAAACTCATACTCTGCGTGAGACTCAAAGAAGCGACTTTATATGAAGTGTAAATCAAACCCATCAAAATACCAATGCCCAGGTTGCTCTGTACGTTCTTGTAGCATTCATTGTATGAAAAGCTCATAAGCAAGCCACTGGTTGTACTGGGAAAAAAAAACAACAAACGCAGTTTGTTCCTTTATCCCAATTTAATGACAATTTCCTTATCTCTAATTATAATATGCTTGAGTGTGAAGAGAGTTGATGACTCTACTCAGAAACAGAGACTTAAGCTGTGCAGTTATCCTCAATTTAGGCTTCCTTTCTCTTTTAAAAATCATCGGAATCGCAGCAAACAAGAGGTAAATTATATGTTTTATTTCATTCATGAAATTCGAAGGAAATTGTGTAATATATTATTATAAATTACTCTGTTTGGTTATATTTGGTTGCAAATTGGTATGGGGATGTGTTGTGCAGGCCATTTGGAGTGATAAGGGTGGAATCTATGGGCTAGGTTACATTTAAATATCGGGTAAAATGTAAAGTCGACCACTGAATTTTAGGGGTTTTTGGATATTGAGTCCTTTTTTTGTCAACGCAAATTGAGCTCCTTTCTATTAAAAAATTTGGATGTTGAGCCCCAGGCGCCACATGTGCGTTGACCTGCCTACGTGGCACATGTGGCACCACCAGTCTGAAACTTTAGTCCAATAACCACCCAAGCACCATGAGCCTAGATGTTATTATTTCGCAAGGATCTTTATAACTAAACAATTCATTTCTCCCAAATTAAAAACAAAACAGATCCACTTAACTTGACCCATTCTCATCTTCGTCTCCCTCTCTCATCTAAAGCTGAGAAACACAAGCGAGGGTTCGATAAATTGACGAAAAAAGTTAGGGTTCCATTAATAGTTGTCTCTCTATCGTTCGCTCGTTCTCACTCGCTCTCATCTTTTGCGTTTAGTGGCCTTTCATCTTAGAAATTTGTGAGTAATGAAAAGAGGAAAACAACCTAAAGAAAGTAGCAACCAAAAGTTTGGGACGGTTCAATATCCACTGAAGTCGGTGGGATTTCATCACCAAGGTATTGTGGGTAAGGGCGGAGCTAGGAATTTTTGCCGCCCTGGGCTACCAAGTACCAACCATATACACAACAAATTGTCTCACCAAGATCAATCATAAATTCAAAATATATATAAAGGTTACCTTGCCCAAAACATTGGCTAATTCACAAGTTTTAACAACCACTTAGAGTCAAAATTTCAAACACCTTGAAGGCGTACAACGTACTCTAAAATCCCAGATTTCATAAGCATAATAGATGGAGCTTAGCCAAAAGTTTCATCTTTATTACTCCAATTAGCATATATATAACCTCCCATCACATCAACAAAGTAATTTCAATACGTTATTTATCTCAAATTCACGAATTTAATAAGTATAAACTAAATTACCTCTTTGCTTCATATTTTTATTTGAATTCTTGATTCAATTCTTTCTCCCAACTTGCTTTGATTGAATTCAATTCTTCATTTGGACAACACTTTGCTTCACTTCTACTTTAATTTCAGTACTTGATAACCTCAATTCCTTAAGAACTTGATGGAGTTTTTAGTCCAAGCAAAGAGAAAGAGGTTGGAACGAATGGAAAGCAAGGAACTGTCAAAAACTTCACCCGGGCTAGAGCCCACCCCAGCCCAAGCGTGGCTCCGCCCCTGATTGTGGGTGTGGGATACGAGCAAGAATTTGTACATCGTCAAAAGGGCAATAGTGTAGGAAGGAAGTTTTATGGTTGTTCAAATTATGGTGTAAGTTCTTGTATTTACTCTGATATAAAATTTTAAATTTTTACATACAATCGTGGTAAATTGTTAGTTTAATTTCCTACAGATCCAAACATTTTGTGGCTTTTTTCAATGGATTGACTCCATCCACATGTTAGAAGATGCTGAGAATTCTTCGGGTTTATTAAATTTGAGGAGCATTTGAAATTGACCTACAGATGATGAAGGAGAAAGCTCGTGACTTGGAAGTGTAAGTATCGAAAATGGAAAAAAAGAAAGTCAAATTGAAGAATGATTTGAAGTGTTTAAAAGAAGAAATAAGAAATTTACAAACTAGGGAGAAGTGGTTGATACTTGTAATTGAGGTGCTTTTTGTTTTGTGTTTGAGCATGTTAAAAGCTCTGTTTTAGTAATTTGTGTAATTGGAGAAAGCTCTGTTTTAGTTGTTTTGATGTTTGGAAAATGAATGGACCTTTGTATGAAATTATGGTTTTACTTGTGATCTGAGTAAAAGTGTTACTCCTATATTAAGTTCTCTGTAAAAGTAAGCAATCATTCAAATTTAGGCTCCTCCCATCTCTTCCTTTTTAACGAGAATTATACTGGGATGGAGCTCATTGCTTTTCCTCTTTATTTATTTCAGTAGTTTAATTCTTGTGTATTCAGAATGTTGTTTTGATGAAATATCTCTCACGTGAGACTTGTGTAATTGGGAAGTGAGACTCATTTGCAAGGTATAGGATGATTGTATACACAAAATAATAATTAACTTAATAATACTTTAAACGATTATAATTTTTTTGATGAATTTGTATGTCATTTACTGTCGAATGCATGCAATACACAGTTGTAACATGTTTAATTTCTTTGATGAATTACTATGTCATTTCTAGTGGAATGCATGCAATTCACAAATTAGTATGTGTTATGTGTTTTGAATATTGTACATTGTATTAAAAAAATACGTAGTATTTTTCTGCTTTGGAAATATATCTCCCAATTACTATGCATAATATATATGTATATATTATAGTAGTGTATATATTAGTCAGGTCCACTCTTCTATAGATTGATATTCCAATTGAAACATGCAAAGCACCAGAGCAATGTTGAGCACAAAACAGAAATAGCTCTAATATTACACTTAAAAAAAATGGCATGCAAACAACAATATTATCAACTTCCATGTGAAATCAATTGATGCATCTAAACATTTAATTACTTGGATTACAAACATCACCAGAACAACTACACCTAGGATATCAAACACCAAAAAAACCTTCTTAATCAGGTTTACAAACACCCATAAATTTGCCAGTGTATCAGTTTTGTGTTTGAGATAATACAAACACCAACATACCATAAAAAAAGTCAAATACAAAATGATGATATAAATTACTAGATCTTCATATTCTACTCCTTGTTCACACTTTCTTGAGTTCCACCAGTCTTGTTCAACTTATTTGTCACTCCACTTGACTGGCCCTCACCCTCTGGTCTTCCTACCCTTCTAGTCTCCTTGAAGCTGTTATATAAGGCTTGAGCCATCGAACGATCCTTTGTTTCAGTTTCTCCATCAAGTGTAGCTGCCACTCTCATAGCACCAGACATCAATTTTGTGGCCTTATGTGCAGTACTTATCTTTGCCCTTGGTGGATTATGTGCAGTTGTCTTTGCCCTTTCTTTTCCTTTCTCATTTCTACTAGGTGGAACTAGTACAGTTTTTGGGCCAGCTCCAGCTAAGTAACATCTCCAGGTGTGCTCTACATAAAACAACACAATAATTGTACACATCACATTCTTCAAAATTGGGAATATAATTCAAACAGCCAAAACCATAAATCAATACTAATTATTCTTTATAATGAAAAAAGATAATAATTGTAAAGAACATCAGCTAACTAAAATGCAAGTGTTGCCAGTGTTTGGGGAAATAAAGCAGCCAAAACCAAAAGGGATCCATTCTTTTCTCGCAGGATTTCTCCTAATTGGTAGTTTTTCTTTAACAACTACACCTTTGATATTTTTGTCTGTCACATTTGTCTATAAAACCAAAACATCAAGCCCCACTAGTAAACATTATAACTAGTAAACCACATTTTTGTACTCATGTTTATGTAAGAAGCACATGCATCCTTGTTATCCTTATGAAAACAGTGTATCTTGGATACTCCTTTGCCTATGTATTAATGTTTTGTACTATGTAATATGTTTGCAGTTGGCTTCCACTAGTGCCAAAACAGATTTATCTCCCAAAACAGTGTATCTTGTAACTATATATCATATAAAAGAGTTCGTAATCTCTGTGAATGAATGGTATTTATTTGCAGCATACTTCAAGCTTTTAAACATGGCAATTTCATCACAAGAATTGGTCTGTTGGAGTAGTTCCTCAAAACTAATACTAGTTAAAACTTAAAGCTTAGATTTGGTTATAGTTGGGTGATGTAATATATATGCCAAATCCTTACCCTGTCTTTCTTTAATTTAATTGAGTATCTGATCCCTACTTCCAACCTACTGAATCAATTATCTTGTAAGCCTAAGTTAGTCTTTGATGAAGGTCTTTTCTCATTCTTCTTTTAGGAATGGGTTTCTGAGCAAAATTATGTCATTATAATTTAGAATACCTTGGATAAACCCTTAACATATATTAATAAAAAGCCAAAAATCAAACAGGGTCTAGTTTTAGGACAGTGGGAGAACTACACACTTCTATATGTTGCACATTACATTGATTACAACTATGAATTATGGATTATATCATTGAATAATACCCTTCGGAGGGAATTTAGGTTATTGTTCGATCATTCGATGACATCAACCCTTCCCCATACTTTCACAGGACAACTTTTGTTATTCATAAACCTCCCTCTAACCCTATGTTTTTCACTTTTCACAAATTTTAAATCAAAACCTTTTGTTAATGACCAATTAACAACTGCACTCTTGAATTCTTTCTTGTTTGCAAATAACATACCTAACTCTAAGTTTGTCTCTATGATTTTGGTGTTGGGGTTATACATTGGGAAATGGTTTTGCCTCCACACAAGTGTATCATCCTCACACTCAGTTTCCTCAGGGCTGTCATTTTCTACTTGATCAGAGTCATAATCTTCAGTATCTCCACTATTTGTTTCACTATCATTAGAATAGTCATCATCACTCTCAATTCCTTGTTCTTCTATAGAATTTTCATCCTCAACAGTATTGTCACCCTCAAAAGTATTGTCACCCTCAACAATTGATTGTTTTACTTTCTTTTTCTGTTCTTTATATTCTCTAGTTTTTTTTCTTGCCTCAATTATTTCTTCATCATCAGTTAGAAACATTTCTTCTTCCTCCTCATCAAGCATATCACTGTCACTAGAAGAACTTGAGTCCTCATAGTTATTTTCTTCCACCACCACATCACCATCATGACTAATATCAGTTAACAAACTAACCTTCTTAGCCTGTTTATCCCTATCCCTAGCATTAGAAGTATGTTTAGCATGTGTAGCATGTTTAGCCTGTTTAGCCTGTTTACCCCCTTCACAATCATGCTCAAGATAAATCTCAACATATTTATAATCTACAACACCATCTAACATCATATTTAGGTCATCATCATTTGCAAGATTTTTAAATTGCCCACAAAATATAGTTCCAGACATTCTGTAATATAAACCAATTACATCATTGTACCCAAAACCCTCACACATTGTCTTCAGCTTCTCAAAATTCAATTCAAAATAAGAGATTTGAAACTTATCAATTCTCCCATAATCATAATGTAAAACAGGATTTAACCCAAATAAAACCCCATGGTGGAGTTCCACTTCCAAGTTTCTACAAAAAAAAAACCATAAACATGAATTAAAAAATATATTTATTATTATTATATATAACAGGACATACAATAATTGATTTCCATCTAGCAGAATATTACAAGCTTGACTATAGAAGCAAAAGACAAACAATTCTTGGGTGGAGTTCCACTACCAATAATCTACAGTAAAATAAAATGTTTGACTATGGAACCAAAAGACAGACCACAAATATAGATGAGACAATATATAATTATTACCAGACAACATAAGGACCACAACAAGTTAATATTTATCTAATAACAAACAATTTCATTAAAGGGATGACAATAGATAAGGGATGAGGATTAAATCAACGACAATAGACATGTGAAGGTAAATAAAGGGTGCACAATAGACAGATAATGGGGCATAAAGAGGCGACAGATAAAGGGGAATAAAGGATGAGGATTTCGAGACACTTACACCATCTCCCCACCACAAAGTACTTTCAGATCCTTTAATTAGTTTAAGAATGACCAGTACAAACCCCAAATTTGACGAAATTTAGAAACCCTAGGTTTTCTCTGTGCATGTGAGAGGTTTAGAGAAAGCGACAGATGAAAAACGAAATGAGACTTAAGACTTAGCAGATCTAATTTGGGGATCTTTTTTGTCTTTTAATTTGGGAAAATGAATTGTTTAGTTATAAAGATTAATCCTTGCGAAATAATAACAGCTAAGCCCGTGGTGCTCGGGTGGTCATTGGATCAAAGTTTCAAATTGGTGGTTTTGAGTTCGAATGCGTTGACAAAAAAAAAAGGGCTCAATACCCAAAAACCTAATCTAGTAATCAAGAAAACCTTTATATATATTATATGAAGTCAAGAGGTTTGGATAGATTCAAGTGGGTTTGAAACCTGTTTTGTGATTAGTAAAACAAGTTGGGTCATTCAAAATCTGGTTCAACAGGGCAGTTTCAAGTCCTTGTAAAACCCGCTTAAAATGTTTGTTTTGGGTAAGATATATTTTTATAAAATAGTATGTAATACCCTTTATAACATACTAGAAGTTGGTCCCAATTGGATGTGTAGATTTTGAAATTTTAAATTGCAAAGCAGGCATCTCGTTAAACCAAAGCTGCAGTTTAGCAGCAGAACATAGCACAACACGCGCTGCCCTGCAGTGCTCGATAGTGTTTCTATGGGCTGTTTTGATTTAAATTGAGAGGCGATGAGAATAGAACAGTATCAACTCATAAAAAAATTGAAATATTATATATAATGAATTTACAATAAACTTAATAAATTTAGTAAAGTTAAGAGATAATTTATTAAGTTTGAAAAGTATAAATCTAAGTTAAAGGTTCATGAGATATAAATGTATTAAATTATATAACAACCCTGTACATGTTATATAGGTCCTATAAGAGGCAATAAAGCTTCGAGTGCACGTAAGAGAATCGAGCTAGTAGCATTTCACATCAAAGACAAGTTTTTCAGTTCTGTTTTGTTTGTGGATTGAATGTGGTTATGTGCTAAAATACATATCATGTGCTTCGAATTGTTAAAGGCAAAATATGACTAATTTAATTAGGTATGAAACTCAATCTGTATGTGATATGTGATAACACATGTTGTATGATGCAATGCGATAATTAGAAATGTATAATGCATGAATATATGAATTGCATGGAATTATTGATCCATGTAGGATATGCATAGTAAAGAGAATATGTTGCATATAGAGTTGTGTGCTATGTGAAACATGATAGACTGTCAAATTTGTTGGGCCGTCGAGCTCAATCTTACAAACACAAACATTTTGCAGGTTAATGATGTTATGCAATATCATTTGTTATATGGAGGATGAAGGTTGAACGATGTACGAAATGAATACATTCTCTTGAGATAGAAATTGTATAAAGCTATGATTGATGAGTATGGTATATATGTAAATGGTAGCCAAGTGTAATTTAAAATATTCAATAAAGAATATTTACTCTAAATGTATTATAATGAATATTTTATAAAAAAAATAAAGTGATTTAGTAACATTACTAAATGAGAGAATTTGTATGGAAGGTTAAATTGTATATATATATATATATATATATATAACTCTCAAAAAATAAATCATATAATAAATATGATTTTAGAATAAAGAATAATCGTAAAGGTTGCGATTCAGGGAATAGAAGAAAGAAGAAAAAAAAAATTGTTCCTCAGCTTTAGCTATTTTAACAATAAATAATGTCATAAAGCTAGAACAAGATAGTATTAACGCACAAGATCAGGGAGAGAAATTATCCCGATTTTAGGAGAGTTACATGTCATTCTCAAATACTGTCACAAAACAAGGGTTCATTAAAGAAATTGACATGTCACATATTATCCCTATATTCCCATCGACCAATTAAATAACAAATAAGCTTAGGTAAGATACACTAGCGAAGGTTTTACTCGTCTCTCCCCCCGTGTTTTAATCCCAGAGATCATATCCCTAAACTCTAATACCAACTGTGACGCCCCCAAAATAGGTCCACACAACCCATTCTGAGTCGCCAAATACATTGTACTGAATCCAAATACAAACTTCATATATACAACTATTAACTGTCGTGTAAAATACGACAAAACATAAGCTGTGAGTTTCAATACAAATATTATCTCGTAGACAATATCCAAACTCAAATAAAGTCCTCATTACAATTATTGTCACGCTATTTTATAGAATAGTGAGGACTACTATAATAACCATCTTGGACCATCACTTCATTCCTCGACTAGTCCCAACTATATTCTCATTTCTTGAAGAGAATAATGAAAGAAAAGGGTGAGCTCAACTAGCCCAGTAAAGAATATTATTACTAAGATAATGTAGAACAAATTATCATTAGTCCTCAACAGGGAAAAATCTGATAGAATACAATAAACAACAAGTTTTAGATCAACAACTGCAGCGAAAATAGCAATCCATTAAAAGAGCCAAGTAGAGCATAATGTCTACTATCTTCTATGATTTAAAAGTCCATCATCAATATTTTATCCCTGTAACACCAATCAATAATTATTTCCAATCAACGAATTATCGATGCACTATGGGCCAAAGAGGACTATCACCACAAATCTTTATCTGTAACATTACAAGTCATGATTATACCAATGCACAATTCTTAGTCATCAATTAACAGTCCATCTTTGCACTACGGGCCAAAGATGACTTTTACCACAATATAAGCATGAGGATGATGACAATGATATAAAGAATGAATCAAGTGAGATCAATGATAAATATTAGATATTTATAATTTAATTTATTCAGAGTTCAAGAATGTCCAAATTGTTAACATGATCACCAATTGTGGAGTAAAATTTAAAAATGATATTTAAGATTCATATTTCAAAGATAATTTGGACAAAGAAAGAAAAAACTAATTTTGACGTGAATAATACTCTGACATGAATAGTAACTCAGATGAATAGTACTCTGACATGAATAGTACCCCAGATGAATAGTACTCCGGCATGAATAGTATCCCGGATGAATAATACTCCGAAATGAAAAGATTAAAATTTAATAAGAAAGTTCATATCAATATTCTAGTGAAATGATATTAGATGAAGTGCAAATTATTAAGGATATTCTACTAATTTCAGGGATTATAGAAGCAATACTTATCAAAGTAAGTGTAGATTTAGGAATATGAAATGAAATAATATCACTTACATACTATAGAGCATGGAAGAAAATAATATTCCATACAAATATTGAACGAAAATAATATCCCTTACCTTAGTAGAAGACCAGATCTAATTGGTATATCAAAGATATTCTTGAGAAAATCTTTCACTATTAGCTACACTCAAAGTATTCTTATTCTAGAAAGAAATTCGCACAATATTATAAAAGATGTTATAAAAGATTACTAAAATTAAGAACAAAGATGATTAGAGGAAAGAGAGCATTCTCATTGTATTTTCATATGTCTCACTCACTATACAATGCTATTATTTATAGATATAAGAACATCAATACTATGAGGTTACAAAACTCAAAGGTCATGAGTTTCATAACTCAATGTTCATGGAAGTTTCAAAATCATTATAATCAAAGATAAGAAGAATGAATCTAGACATCCATTATATGAATCTAGACATCAACTATAATTTTATAACACTCCCCCTTGGATGTCTATTGTACAGCCATACGCATTGAAAGTTGCCTCATTAAAAACCTTACCAAGAAAAACCCAATGGAAAAAAAAACCTTGGTTAAGGAAAAAAGAGTGCAGCGCGTATTAGCTCACCCTCATGAATGTATCCTTAAGTCTTTCAACTGTCGCATTCCAATATTGCGATGCAATTCTTCAAACATTGTAGTTGATAATGCTTTGGTGAATAAATTTGCTAGATTATCTTTTGATCAAATTTGTTGAACATCAATGTCACCACAATTATCAAGGTCATGTGTGATAAGTAGGCTTTATTCCTACTTAACCGGTATCTATTACTTGAATTATTTGCTTAATCTTGTGTTTCTTAGTTACTTTTCATGCATTTTGTTTCATTTTGTAGATTATATGTTTGAAAGCTGAGTGAGAAACTATTGGTATGAAAACGTAAGGAAAAGCAATTTCGGATATCGTTCGGGCCTTCATGTTCATTTTATGATCATTTCATGTTCTTGGAGTGGAACTTGGACTATGTTGTAGAACTTCTTCTTAGCTTTCCAGAATGTCTTGAATCATTCCAATTGGAAGTTCGTTCGGATGCGAGATTATTGCCTTTTTATCAACAAAGACAAAGCTAAGAGTTGTTATGTTTGTCATTTACACAGCAGCTACTTCCAGTCCAATTTCGACCTTCATCCATTCTTTATTTCTCAAACCTTGAAGAATGAAAGTTGTAGAGCTCGTCGATAGCTTCGATTTGATAAGTGCAGGCCTCGTAACTCCTCCCAGAGTAAAATTTATGACAGTTTTAGCAGAGGACAGTGCAGCAGATTTACAGTAGCATAACAAGCTGGGGCTTGCTCTTTTTGGCCTTGCAAGCAAGCCGGGCTTGGGGTCCTGGGATGACTTATGCAGCTACTCAAAAAGCCGGAGCTTATTATTATTAAAAGGAGAGACCCAAGTTGGGGCTTGGGTACGGAAATAGAAGGGTCTCTAGTTGGTTTCTAATCTTCTGAACATGGAGCTTAAGTGATGGTGATGATTTGGGACTCATATTTGCATGGAATTGTAATCAGAATACATGTTGAAGTATATAATTAACAGCAAACAATGGGATTGAGGACACACAAGGCAAATTATAAAGATTAATCTCATTTTTTCTAAGCAAGCGTTGGAGGAGTATTTCAAGGAGATTTTCGAGACGATTGCGATTCTAGGCTACGTGAAGGGTGTTTTTCAATATTCATCGTCTTAGGCTATTATTTGTAATTGAAAGAATTATTTCCATGATTTATTCAGTATTTATTTTGTTTATTATGAACTAATTCACTTTTTAGGCTTATGATAGATCTTTGAGTGAATCGATGATTTTGTAAACTTTGATTTCCAATTTAATAAGCTATTTCCAGTTTATCTATATTGATTTGAGCTTGAATTTATGAATTGCCTGATCAACAATTCTTTATGGATTTGTATGGAATCAAGAGAGGATATTCAAATCTAGACCTAGTTAATATAGCATGTGTTCATAATTTTTGTGAATAGCAAAATCTTGATGAATGTTAAGGTAGAGATATGCTTGAAATCGCATGTAATCTGATAGAGAACTTATTCTTAAACCTTCTTTAATTGTAATTCAAATAGAGATATAGTGAGTTAGTTGATTAAGGTGTTTAACGTGTTTCTATCTTAACTGTGGATTTACGTTAATACGGTATTAGTGCATCGAGAGGTTGTTAATACTACGTTCGTGTTCTTGATTAATAAACTGGGATCATGAATTGAATTGGAATAAAGGTGTTAAAATCAAAGTAAAGCTTAAGGTGAAATCATAAGTCTAATTCTCCATTAACAGTTTGGAATTCCAGATTTTGATATTGGTGATTGGTTTGTGGTAGTTTATTTGTTTTTAATTTAGTTTCTATAATTTTTAATCATTGAATTGGATAGTTTAATAAAGTAAGGATTAATAGGAAATTGATATTTATGAAGTTAAGTTTCTTACTAAATTGTCTCTGTGGGAACGATACTTTACTCATTACTTTATTACTTGTTGACCACGTATACTTACGTGTTGTGCGTAACTTGATTTTACCCAACAATTTTTTGGCACCGTTGCCGAGGACCAATTTAGTATAATTCTTAATATATATATATATATATATATATATATATATATATTTTATAATATCAGTTTAATTAATCCAGTTTTACTTAGACATTTTATTTTTGGTTTGTTTCTTCTATTTCAGGTGTTGAAAGCAGTTTATGCAAACTCGGTCCAAAAATCCAGACTTGCTGCCTTTTGAGGACGACATCGAGAAAAGGTTCCAGCGGTTGAGTAAGTGGATCAAGGAAACGAGACAAGAATTTGAATAATCTGAGAAAGAAGAAGAAATGGCAGCTGAAGATCGAAAAGCGTTAAGGGACTTCGCCACACCCAAGGTGACTGAACTGCAGTCAAGTATTACCAGGCCCGCAATAGCTGCAAATACATTTGAAATTAAGCCTGGGATGATTCAAATGATTTAGAATTAATTTTAGTTTGGGGGACTGGCCAATGACGATCCGAATGAGCATCTAGTCAGCTTTCTAGAAATTTGCGACACCTTTAGGTACAATGGGGTGTCGGATGAGGCGGTGAGACTTCGCTTGTTCCCATTCACTTTACGGGATAAGGCAAAGAGTTGGTTGCATTCTCTACCATCCGGTTCGATAACTACATGGGAGGATTTAGCTAAGAAATTCCTCGCCAAATTCTTCCCACCAACGAAAACTGCAAAGATGAGGAACGAGATAACGATGTTTGAACAGCAACATGGGGAGTCATTATATGAGGCATGGGAGATATACAAAGAATTGGTCAGAAAATGCCCACATCATGGATTGCCCAAGTGGCTACAAATGAACACCTTTTACAACGGACTACATGGGAATCTCAGAACGAGTATTGATGCAGCGTCGGGCGGAGCATTCATGGCTAAGAGTTACGAGGAAGCTTATGATTTTATTGAAACCATGGCGGCTAATAACTAACAGTGGCCCACGACTAAAATGACACAGGCAAAGGCAGCTGGGGTGTTAGAAGTGGATGGTGTGACAGCTATACATGCACAAATTTATGCACTTTCGAAGAAGTTAGATTCTATGTCAGGGGTACAAGCACAACAAGCACAACAAGTGGCAGTAATATGGGAGTTGTGCGCCAGAGAGCACCCAACGGATCAATGCACGATTAATCCAGCATATGTGCAGTTTGTAGGCAATTATAACAGAATTCCACAGAATACATATCAGAATACGTACAATCAAGGGAATAGGAATCATCCAAATTTCTCGTGGAGCAATAACCAGCAAAATCAAGCTCCACGACAGTCATATCCCCCAGGTTTTCAAAATCACCAACAACCAGTTCAACATCAGGAAAAGAAATTAGATTTCGAGGAAGTGGTGTCAAAGTACATGATTAATAATGAGACAACGATGAAAAATCAAGCAATAGCCATCAAGAACTTGGAGAATCAGATAGGACAAATTGCCTTAACATTAAATAACAGGCCATAAGGAACCCTACCAAGCGATATAGAGAGAAATTCGAAGGGTAACCATGAACAGTGTCAGGCAATTACATTGCGGAGTGGAAAACATCTCGAGGGTACTAATGCAGAAAATTCAGCAACTCCAGATGAAAAAGTATAGGAACGTGATTATAGAAAGCAAAGGTGAGGATAAGCAAGGTGAGGAAAAAAAGCTAAATAATAAGCTAATTACTTATCCACCACCACCATTTCAGCGGAGGGTTCAAAAATAGAAATTAGACAAGCAATTCGCAAAGTTTCTGGAAGTATTAAAGAAACTTCAGATTAATATTCCGTTTGCAGAAGTCCTAGAGCAAATGTCGAGCTACGCAAAATTTATGAAAGGGATTCTGTCAAGGAAGAAGAAATGGGAAGATTTTGAGACGGTGGCACTAACGAGGAGGTGTAGTGCGATGTTCTGATGAAATTACCACCAAAACTTCAAGGACCCGGGGTTTCACTATTCCATGCACGATCAGGAATATGCATTTTAGCAAGTGTCTGTGATTTGGGGGCAAGTGTAAACCTTATACCATTGTCGTTATACAATTGGGGGTTGCTTCACGCCAAGGCCTATCTGAATATTTCATTCATTGCAGTTGGCGGATAGGTCAGTCACATATCCGAGAGGCATAATAGAGGACATTTTGGTTAAGGTGAATAAGTTTATATTCCCCGCGGACTTTATTATTCTGGATTTTGAGGAGGACATGAACATCCCGATTATCCTAGGGAGACCATTCTTGGCCACGGGCAGAACACTCATAGACGTACAAAAAAGAGAACTTACTATGAGGGTCCAAGATCAAGAAATCAAATTTAATGTGTTCAAGGCCATGAAATTCCCTACGGATGAGGAAGAATGTTTTCGGATGGATTTAATTGAGCAACTCATTAGTGAAGATATGAGCAAGAGTTTGGTCAACAATCCGTTAGAAACAACTTTATTGGGTGATGAAGAGGTCGACAACCCAGAATTTGTGGATTACTTACAGATGCTAGACTCATTGCCACGAGTTTCTAGATTCAGAACACCGTTTGAACCATTGCACACGGAGGAAGTACCCATAGAAAAATTGAAACCATCATTGGAAGAGACACCAAAGTTGGAACTTAAGCCACTCCCTAAACACCTCAGGTATACGTATTTAGGCAATTCAAATTCTCTACCTGTGATTATTTCTGGTGCACTTAACGAATTACAGGAAGAGAAGTTGTTGAGGGTGCTTAAGGAACACAAATCAACGATTGGGTGGACGATTGCAGACATAAAGGGAATTAGCCCTTCATTTTGCATGCACAAAATTCTGATGGAAGATGAAGCAAAACCAACGGTGGAGCAACAACGGCGACTTAACCCTATTATGAAGGAAGTTGTGAAAAAGGAAATTTTAAAGTGATTGGATGCCGGTATCATCTATCCGATTTTCGACAGTAAGTGGATTAGTCCAGTCCAATGCGTGCCGAAAAAGGGAGGAATGACTGTGGTGCAAAATGAGGACAACAAGTTAATACCAACTAGAACAGTGACAGGTTGGAGGGTTTGCATGGATTATAGAAAATTGCACAAGGCAACCCGAAAAGACCATTTTTCGTTGCCCTTTATTGATCAAATGTTGGATAGATTAGCGGGACATGAATATTTCTATTTACTGGATGGGTACTCGGGCTATAACCAGATAGTCATCGCTCTGGAGGATCAAGAAAAGATGGCATTCACATGCCCTTACGACACATTTACATTCAGGATGATGTCATTCGGGTTATGTAATGCACCTGCAACTTTCCAACGGTGTATGATGGCCATTTTCTCAGAAATGGTGGAGAAAAATGTTGAGGTCTTCATGGACGACTTTTCTGTCTATGGGGACAACTTTGATACTTGCCTAGGGAATTTGGTAATGGTATTAGAGCGCTGCAAGGATACGAACCTCGTGCTTAACTAGGAAAAATGTCACTTCATGGTTGAGGAGGGCATAATTTTGGGCCACAAGGTATCGGCTCAAGGATGGAGGTCGACAAAGCGAAAGTTGAAACAATCGAGAAATTGCCTCCACCGAGCTCGATTAAAGGTATTAGAAGTTTTCTGGGACACGCATTTGGGTTCTCTGAGAGATTTATAAAGGACTTCTCAAAATTGCCAAGCCTCTATGCGATCTATTAGAGAAGGATATTATTTTCGTTTTGACAAAAGTTGCAAGTCGACCTTTGAGTTGTTGAAAAAGAAGTTGATCTATGCCCTCGTAATCGTCGCACTTGGATTGGAGTATGCCTTTCGGTGATGTGTGATGTGAAGTGACTACGCGGTTGGGGGCATGTTGGGATCAACAACAGAGAAGGTATTTCACACTATATTTTATGCAAGCAAAACGCTCACAGAGACTCAAATAAATTATACAACTACGAAGAAGGAATTGCTTGCAGTGGTGTATGCGTTCGACAAATTCCGTGCATACTTGATCGGAACTAAGGTGATAGTCTACACGGACCATTCGACTATTCGGTACCTAATTATGAAAAAAGATGCTAAGCCACGCCTTATTCGATGGATTCTCGTACTTCAAGAGTTTGATCTAGAAATAAAAGATAGAAAGGGGATGGAGAATTAGGTAGCCGATCACTTGTCTAGGCTGGAAAACCAAGGGAAATTGAAAGAGGACAAATGTGAAATCAATGAATCATTCCCGGATGAACAACTGTTTGGAATAAATACAGAATTTCCTTGGTATGCGGATTATGCAAATTATCTTGTGAGCAACGTACTTCCACCTGATCTCATAAGATAATAGAAAAAGAAGTTTCTTCAAGACGTGAAATGGTACATGTGGGATGAGCCTTACTTGTTCAAACAGTGCACCGACAAGATGATTAGAAGGTGTGTGCCCTACAGTGAAGTGAAGAACATTCTACATGAGTGTCACTCATCTGTGTATGGCGAACATTATGGGAGTGAGAGGACAGCAGCGAAGTTGTTGCAATCTGGGTTTTATTGGCCTACACTATTCAAGGACGCCCACCATTTTGTTAAAACATGTGATAGATGTCAAAGGGTGGGCAACATTTCAAAAAGAATGAGATGACTCTACAAACGATTCTTGAAGTTGAAATTTTTGATGTATGGGGAATTGATTTCATGGGGCCATTCCCTTCGTCTCTAAACAATCAGTATATTCTACTCGCAGTGGACTACGTATCAATGTGGGTTGAAGCTGCAGCATTACCATCAAATGATGCCAAGGTGGTCCTCAAATTCCTACAAAAGAACATTTTCACAAGGTTTTGCACGCCAAGAGCAATTATCAGTGACGAAGGTAGTCACTTTTGCAACAAGTCATTCACAACTCTATTGGCAAATTATGGGGTCAACCATAAGGTAGCTACAGCTTATCATCCCCAAACCAGTGGGCAAGCTGAGGTAACGAATAAGGAAGTCAAGAGAATCTTGGAAAAAGTGGTGAACCCGAATCAAAAGGATTGGTCGCTCAGATTGGATGATGAATTATGGGCCTACCGGACTGTGTATAAAACACCGATCGGGATGTCACCATATCAACTACTATACGGAAAAGCTTGTCACTTACCGGTCGAGTTATAGCATAAGGCGTATTGGGCGATTTAGAAACTCAATTTCGATCAAGCAGCTGTAGGGGAAAAGCGATTATTGCAATTAAATGAGCTCGATGAATTTCATCTTCAAGCCTACGAGAACTCCAAGTTTTACAAGGAAAAGGTCAAGAGATGGCACGACCAGAAAATTATGCAAAGAACATTCGAGCTGGGGCAATCAGTCCTTTTGTTCAACTCACGGTTGAGATTGTTCCCAGGCAAGCTTAAGTCAAGATGGTCAAGACCATTTACAATAAAAAGGGTGTTCTCTCATGGAGCCGTTGAACTCTACAGTCAAAATCCTTTAGAAACTTTTAAGGTCAACGGCCACAGATTAAAGCACTATTGGGGTGGCGAGTCCAACACGGACGTCATTGTTATCACACTTGCAGATGCACCATAAACAGAGGGTAGTCAGGCTGAACGACTTAAATCAAGCGCTAACTGGGAGGCTGACCCAATTTTATTTTTTTTATTTTTTTTTTTTTTTTTCTTTTTCTTAAGTAATTTTATCCATGCTAGTGAGATGGTAGTTCACAATAATATTTGGTCTAGAATATATTCATGACAATTCATCAAATAGTATTTAAAGTATATTTGATATCTAAATAATCTTATCCTCCATGCTTGAAGTTGCTCAATTTCTCTTTGATAGGTATGCTTTAATGTTGATCGGTACTCGAAAGCTATGGGATGCACTAAGAAGGCAAGGAAGAGGAAAACTATAGTGCAATAGCGGACTAAGATGCCTTAGCGAGAACACTAGCAAGCTGGCTTGCCCTCCAAGAACAATAAAGCAAGTTTGGGGCTTGGGTCAAGATGCCTTAACAGAATACTAGCAAGCCGGGGGCTTGCCTTCAAGAACAAGCAGTTAGATCGCTAATAAGCCAAGGCTTGCCCTCCATAGAAGTAAAACCCAAGCCGGCAATAGCTTCAAGGGGTCATCAGATGTAAATATATATGGTGGCGGGGCTTGCCCTTTAAAAAACAAGACCCAAGCCAAGGCTTGTGGGTCCGAAAATGGAACAAGTGGTTATAGCAGTTGCAACCTTCTGACATATTATCCCAATCTCTTTGCAACTCAACTTCCTACATTCCCATCTCCTCACAACAATCAAACACTTACCCACTCCTCCAACCTAGTCACCCAATTTTCCCTACATAAACTCCTCTCTATAAAACCACCCTTCACCACACAATCTAACAACATCAATTCACACCAATTGGGAAGTTTGAGGATAGGGTTTGTGAAAATCTCTACAACCAACCTGGAAATATAATGAAAGTAGAAGTTTGTTTTGTAATTCCTCAATTTCTATCCCCATAGTTCGAACCAAATCACCAAGTTTGTGGGAATTTCAAGTCTCGTACACCAAGTGTTCGACAAATTGCTTAAGTAACATTTGGGGGAAAAACTCATCAATTCCAAATCAATGGCACCAAAACCGGCAACAAAGAGGCATCGAGGAGAGAGTTCTGGGGCCATACCACCAACACAAACCTTTGATAAGCGAAAATTCATAAGTGTCATGCATGCCAACCAATAATTCTGACTATATGGTGACAAAATCACTCACACCAGAGAGCGGGGGTTGCACACGAGCTGATTGATGGCGAAATGATGCAACAAATATATCAGAAAGGTTGGAATAAATTCATGACAGAGCCTGAAGCCGCCGTTATGAGTGTGGTCAAAGAATTCTACGTTAACGCCGATGATAAGGCCCCCTTCAATGCTTTTGTATGGGGTAGGTTAGTTCCTTTCAGTACTGGCGCCATCAACACATACTATCAGTTACAAGCACCGAGATATTGCCAGTACGCTCACTTACGTGACAATGGTCCAGATTATGAGGCTATTATAAAGGAGATGACAAAGTCGGGTACCGCATGGACCAAATCAAATCATGGAGGCACTGTCTTTCGTAGTAAGGATCTCAGCCGGTATGGGAAGATATGGTACGCATTTCTATGCGCTAAGTTACTTCTATCTACACACATGTCAGATGTGCCCAAGGATAAGGCAGTGCTTTTGTATGCCATGGTACAAGATTTCATCATCAACATAGGGGCTATAATCAACTTTTCAATCCGAAGATGCCTTCGAGGACCATTCTCTGGCGGATTAGCACACCCATCACTCATTTGTGGGTTGTGTATACAGGCAGGAGTTCGATGGTCAGATGATGAGATAACCCAGATGCCACTTCAGACACTCAACTCGAGAATGATTGTAAGATATGCGATGTGGCGGGGCGAGTCACCACGAGAGGAGTAGGATTTGTATTTCCCTCGACCTCGGAGGATGAGGGGCATGGCGAGGACACCTCGGATGACGATGAGTTTTTAGGGAATCTGACAATGGGAGAGCAAGAAACAGAGAAGTCACCACAGCCTGGAGTCATATCTAGCCCTCAGTTTCTCAACCTTCAACGACAAGTGGATGAGCACAACAAGGAAGCACGAAGAGAAATGCGGAGACTAGCAGTGAGGTAAGACCACATGTTTGAGGCCATGAATCTATCTTTTGCCTCATTGAATGCTACGCTCCAGAGCTTCAATCCTAATGCCCAATTCCCATACCAGCAACCAGCACCAATGCCACGGTTCCCACCCAGCGATTCCGATGAAGAACAACAGACACCACCAACCCAGACTTAGGCGATTCTGAAGTCCTCTTATTTATTTATTGCTTTATCTATACAATGAGGGCATTGTAATTTTCAAGTTTGGGGGCTTTAGTTGCATGTTGCATATTTAATTTCATTAGCTAGGTTTGCATATGTTAGTTCATTGTTTAGTTTTAGGATTATTAAATGTTGCATTCATGTAATCATGTAGTTGCATAGTAGCTTAGGACTATAAATAGTTTTTATTTATCTTTGCAATCATGTTATGTTTACCACATATTATCTAAAAAAAATAATCAAAAATTCAAAAATAATAGTTAGTTACTATGTTCATCTTGCATGAGTCCAGCTGTTTGATAGTTACAGTCTAGTTTGGCCAATGATGAGAATGGGATTGAGTAGACAAGTATAATACTGATTATTAGAACTTTAATGTGATTTCTTGTTATGAATTGAATCTTTTCCTGTTTGAAACTGGTATAATTAGGTTAGCACGTTAGACACAACTTTGTTGACTGATTAAGTTTAAATTGATACATAATTGACTTCTTAAGGCTAATATTAGTTTGAATAAATGAAAGACATGAACAGGCGGAGATGACTAAATTTAGACAAAAACTTAAGTTTGGGGGAAGAATTTGGGATATATAAGCTTAAAAAAAAAGAAAAAAAAATACCGTGGCTAGTCTTGTTTCGGGGCCTTTGTTACTTGAGCAAGTACGCCCGAGGGAATTGTCTTTACACTTAGCGCCCTAAGGTCTTATATGGTCTGGGAGTCATTATTCGAAAGCTCGCTAAGGGGTAGCACTGTTAGCCTAATGGCATGAGACATTGCACAGTCATGGTTATCTTAAAAAAAAAATAAAACGGGAAAAGAGCATAAAGCCCCCGTAATGTAAAGTGAAACATAAGTATCCCAGATTGGGCTCTTGAATTTGGTGGAAGTTTGACTTTAGTTTGATCTAGCTTGTTCATGAATTTTGTGAGTTTACACTGTATGATGCCTTTAAAGAGATCTATTATGTGTTGTATTTAGCATTATATCAGTTAGCATGGATGTTGAGCACACACGCACTATACCAGTAATTACAGTTTAAGATTTGATGATTGACTAGGAAATTGTTGATTGGTTTTGATATGAAGTATTGTCATGTTTATTTCATTTTGCTAAGGTCGGTTGAATAGACTTGTGTTCATCAATATTGCTGGATTCGTAGGCATATAGATTAGTTGCATTGCATTGCATTGCATTTTTGTTTTTTTTTTGCTTGATGACAAGCAAAGGTTTAAGTTTGGGGGTATTTAATAAGTAGGTTTTATTCCTACTTAACTGGTATCTATTACTTGAATTATTTGCTTAATCTTGTGTTTCTTAGTTACTTTTCATGCATTTTGTTTTTATTTTGTAGATTATATGTTTGGAAGCTGAGTGGGAAACTATTGGTATGAAAATGTAAGGAAAAGCAATTCCGGATATCGTTCGGGCCTTCATGTTCATTTTATGATCATTTAATGTTCTTGGCGTGGAACTTGGACTATGTTGTAGAACTTCTTCTTAGCTTTCCGGAACGTCTTGAATCATTCCAATTGAAAGTTCGTTCGGATGCGAGATTATTTCCTTTTTATCAACAAAGACAAAGCTAAGAGTTGTTATGTTTGTCATTTACACAACAGCTACTTCCATTCCAATTTAGACCTTCATTCGTTCGTTATTTCTCAAAACTCAAAGAATGAAAGTTGTATAGCTCGTCGATAGCTTCGATTTGATAGGTGGTAGGCCTCGTAACTCCTCCCAGAGTAAAATTTATGGCGCTTTTAGCGAGAGGACGGTCAAGAGATTTCTGATAGCATATGGTGGGGCTTGCTCTTTTTGGCCTTACAAAGCAAGCCGGGGGCTTGGGGTCTATGATGATTTTTATACAGCCTAGGCAAGCCGGGGCTTGCTATTACAAAGGAGAGACCCAAGCTGGGGCTTGGGTATTGGAATAAAAGGGTCTCCTAGTTGGTTTCTAATGCTACAAACGTGGAGCTTAAATGATGGTGATGATTTGGGACTCATATTGGCATGGAATTGTAATCAGAATACATGTTGAAGTATATAATTAACAGCAAACAATGGGATTGAGGACACACAAGGCAAATTATAAAGATTAATCTCATTTTTTCTAAGCAAGCGTTGGAGGAGTATTTCAAGGAGATTTTCGAGACGATTGCGATTCTAGGCTACGTGAAGGGTGTTTTTCAATATTCTTCATCTTAGGCTATTATTTGTGATTGAAAGAATGATTTCCATGATTTATTCAGTATTTATTTTTTTTATTATGAACTAATTCACTTTTTAGGCTTATGATGGATCTTTGAGTGAATCGATGATTTTGTAAACTTTGATTTCCAATTTAATAAGCTATTTCCAGTTTATCTATATTGATTTGAGCTTGAATTTATGAATTGCCTGATCAATAATTCTTTGTGGATTTGTATGGAATCGAGAGAGGATATTCAAATCTAGACCTAGTTAATATAGCATGTGTTCATGATTTTTGTGAATAGCAAAATCTTGATAAATGTTAAGGTAGAGATATGTTTGACATCGCATGTAATCTGATAGAGAACTTATTCTTAAACCTTCTTTAATTGTATTTCACATAGAGATATAGTGAGTTAGTTGATATAGGTGTTTAACGTGTTTCTATCTTAATTGTGGATTTACGTTAATACGGTATTAGTGCATCGAGAGGTGGTTAATACTACGTTCATGTTCTTGATTAATAAACTGGGAACGTGAATTGAATTGGAATAAAGGTGTTAAAATCAAAGTGAAGCTTAGGGTGAAATCATAAGTCTAATTCTCTATTAACTGTTTGGAATTTCAGATTTTGATATTGGTGATTGGTTTATGGTAGTTTATTTGTTTTTAATTTAGTTTCTATAATTTTTAATCATTGAGTTAGATAGTTTAATAAAATCAGCATTAATAGGAAATTGATATTTGTGAAGTTAAGTTTCTTACTAAATTATCTATGTGGGAACGATACTTTACTCATTACTTTATTACTTGTTGACCGCGTATACTTGCGTGTTGTGCGTAACTAGATTTTACCCAACAATGTGTGAAAAAGAATTTCGGTGATATGTGCTTTCTTCTATCTCCTTTAATGTATCCTCCCTTTAATTGAGCTATACATTTAGCATTGTCTTTATACATAATGGATGAAGTTCTTTTGTAGCAATTTTCTAAGAATATGCCTCGTTAAAAACCTTACCAAATAAAAACCCAGTGGGAAAAAATTTTGGCGAAAGAAAAGAGTACAATATTCTTGTATAACTTCTAGTATCTTGGGATTGCCTCATTAAAACATTGCAAAGGAAAACCCAGTGGGAAAAAACCTTAGCAATGAAAAAGAGTACAATCAGCACATATCCTTTTTACTCCCCTTGATAAGTACATAGAATTTCCATTGTTCATGGTAAAAATATCATTAAGTCGAAGCATGCCAATATTGTTCACCATCTTCTTCAAAATTGTAATTGGTAATTACTTAATGAATATATCAACCAAATTATCACATGATCATATATGCTTGATATCAATATGCCATTCTTCTGGGGCTCATGTGTATAAAATAATTTTGGTACAATATGCTTGGTTCTATCACTCTTTGGATAAAATAATCCCAAATCAATAGTCTCACGAAGATAACATAAAATATGTTTAATTTCATTACAATGTCTTTGAGTTTGTGCATAATTATACATTGCTAGTAAGTTAACTGCAAATGCTATATCAAGTCGTGTGAAATTTGCAAGATACATAAAAACATCAATTGCACCAAGATATGGTACTTCAAGACCTAATAAATGGTACTTCAGGACCAAGAGTTTCTTTATTATTTTCTTATGGTCAAAACGGAGCTTTCTTGATATCAAGTGTCCAACCCATCATTGGAGTACTCAAAGGATTAACATTATCCATGTAAAGTTACTTCAAGACTTTTTCTATGTATGTTGATTGATGAACAAGAATTCCATAGTTCGATTTGTAGGCCAAGACAAAAATTTGTCTTACCAATTTCTTTCATCTCAAATTTTTTATTTTTGTCAACTCTTCTAGAGTAAGATCTTTCATCAATAAATACAGTAATAATAGCAAATCCAGATTATGATCTTTTGATAAAAATGGATGCACAAATTGGATTATTCTCAAATCCTTCTTTCAAAAGATATCCACTCAGGCGATTATACCACAATATGCATCTAGATTGCTTTAACTCATATAAGAATCTTTGTAGCTTGATTGAATACATACTTTGAGATGTAGAATTATATGCTTCAGACATTTTATATCCTTTAGGGATTTTCATGTAGATATCATTATCTAATGATCCATACAGATATGATGTAACAACATCCATTAATTTCTCTTACTACCAAGCTAATTAAAAATCTGAATGTAATTACATGCGTCCATTACAAGAGCATATGTTTCTTCATAATTAATACCATGTCTCTGCGAGAAACCTTGTGCTACAAGTCGCGCTTTGTACCATATAATTTCATTTTTCTTATTTTGTACAAATACCCATTTGTAATCAACAAGTATCACACCTTTAGATGTTCGGACTACAGGTCCAAAAATGTCACGTTTACTTTATGAATTTAGTTCTACATGAATCGCCTCTTTTCACATTGGCCAAATATTTCTACATTCATCAACGATTTGTGGTTCATATACATGATCATTACTTCTGGTAATATCAAGAATAATTTTATACGAAAATATGTTGTCGACAATAATTTTATTTCTATCCAATATATTTGTCTCCTGTATATAAATAATGTATCGAGATCTCGTTATTTTTAGGTACCTGATCCTCTTCAGGAGGTAACTCATCCTCTTCAGGAGATAACTCTTTAAGAGTTTTATTTAGAAGAGATTTTTGTTCATAAGTTTTGGATAGATCTATAATTTTTTGTAGCCTGTTTCACAGGTATAGCCTCTTTATAGGCTGCAACTTGATTTTCTTGTACTTTCTTCTTCTGGGAAATTTTATCTTTAACACCGATCATTCTATCACGTTTCAGGTGTGACTTGAATTTAATTTTCTGTTGTATTAACTGATTGTCCTACAGGAATTTCAATCCCTGCTAGAGTATTAGCAGCTAGAATGTGAGATATCACTATTTTCTTATTATCGGTGAAAAATTCTGGTAATTGATTTGCAATTCATTGCAAATGAATAATCTTTTGAACTTCTAGTTCATATTGATTTGTATGAGGATCGAGATTAAATAACGTTGAAACATTCCAATTAATCTTCCGTCGTGCTTCAGGCAACGATCTCACGTCGTGCTTCAGGCAACGATTTTTCTCCCCCTAATGGTGGGAATTTTGTTTCATTAAAATAACAATCCTCAAAATATACCTTAAAAATATCACTTATTGAGGTTATGATGCAGCATACAAAATAGCATGACCCCAATCATAAATTGGTAATTTTGATTTTATAATCAAAGGTCGAGGAATAATTTAAAATCTCTTAAAAATTGATTCAGCTATACCATTTTGAGTATGTGTATGTGCAACATGATTGTGACGCCCCCAAAATAGGTATACATCACCCATTCTGAGTTGTTAATACATGGTACAGAAACAACTACAACTTTATTATTACAACAGTAAAACTGTGAGTTTGAATATAAATATTATCTTCTAGACAATATCTATACTCAAATAAATACTCATCATATTTATTAATATATTATTTTACAAAAATGGTGAGGACTACTAAACAACTCTCTCTAGAACTTTCATTCCATACCCCGACTCGTACTCGCTATATTCTCGCCTCCTGAGAAGAAAAATGGAACAAAAAGGAAAAGGGTGAGCTCAACTAGCCCAGTAAAGAATATTATGACTAAGATAATATACAACAAATTATCGTTAGTCTTCAACAGGGAAAAATCTAATAGAATACAATAGACAATAAATTTTAAATCAATATTCGCAGCGGAAATAATAATTCATTAGAAGAGTTAAGTAGAGAATGCAAACTACTATCTTCTATGTATGAATTTAAAAGTTCATCGCTCATCTTTTATCCCCGTAACATCAATCAATATATATCTCGAATCAAATATTCATCTTTGCACTACAGCCAAAGATATTCATCGACCGGGTCATGTTCATCTAAACACTGCTCATCTTTTTGCACTACGGCCAAAGATATTCTTCAGAAATCATTCATCTTTGCACTACAGGCCAAAGATATTCCATAATATCATCATTTAGGACCTAAGATGATGAAAATATTTTTAAAGAAACGAATCCAAAGAAATAAAATGACAAGGATTAAGGATTAAGGATTCGTACTTTGTTTTATCCACGTCCAAAAATACCTCAAAAATAATCACAAAGTGGTGTAAAATTCAAGAATGATCAAAACATGGATACAATCAAAGCTAGTATCCGAATAGATATTTTGACCGAAAAGAAAATTTTTCATTTTTCGATGAATAGTGCCGATTCGTGAATAATTAATCGTATACGTGAATAAAGTCCGTTAATACGTGAATAGTAACTCCGACACCAAAAGTTCCAAATTTGATAAAAACTTCAGATCAATATTTCAGCATAATGATATTGAAGAAATAATATCATTACGAAAAAAAAAATATCCCTTACCTCGAAAGACAGTACTTCTAGTTGAAACACCGGATATAGGTTATGACTTGAACTTGCACCATATAGCAATACTCAAAGTATACTCAAAATACTCACAAGAATACGCTCGATAATATAGAGAGAGAAAACTTCGCTTACGTGTGATTTTTAATTCTAACCTAAGCACCCTATTTATAGAAATTGCTTAGAACACCAAAGCGTAAAATTTAATATAATAATATTATATATATTACAAATTCTCTACGCACACTTAGCATATGAAATCAATAATCTTAACACATGTTAAATGAGTCCCAATAATGTAAAAAACGTTTTGTAATTAAAAATATTTTAAACTTCCAAAAATTAATTATTTCTGAGCTTCGAACTTCAATAATTCATAATAAATAGCCCTTTATCGGAAAATTTCGAATCTCGCATGTTTTTATAGGAAATTCAATTCTCTACAACTTTGCGTAAGAAAGTTTTCCAAATTCCAAATGAAATTGACCAAAATCCACAAACGGACGATTTTACAAAGCTATAATCAAATTTCACCAATAAATGGGGTCCAATTTATGTTTAACATGTTTTAAACATTTATTGCAACAAAAATACTCTTCCTCCTCGTATACTCATATATCCCACATTCGTTGTAAAATATCACCATTATTATATTATTAAAATATAATAATACATTTAAATGAATTATCTTATCGTAAAAAGATAAAATTTCAATTTTCAATAATTGTCACATTAAAATTTTTCTCCATCTATATCCACATAAATCAATATTTTCCTCATCATATGAATCAATAATTAATTATTCACAAATAATATTATAGAATCACAATATTGACAACCAGGCAGTTCCCAGGAAAGAGGGGGCTTTCCAATAAGAATTTCTCCTTACTAAGCCGCAATTAGGTGACCAAACCTCTCCTTAGATGTAACTTTCTAGACATTGCCAATAATGTTATCTAATAATATTATTCGATAATATGAATTATTGCATCGATAATGAAAAATACTTGTGTAATGACAATTATCAAACAACAAAGAATATAAAATATCAACGCAAAAATTATTAAATCAATAAAATAATCGAAGCGAGAATTAATGTAACCATTATTAAGTAGTGCCTTCTTACGTAAGAATCAATAATTGGTGCAATACCGCAGTGTCATCGTGTTTTAACCACCGAGTATTTTAACAAGATTAATCTGAATAAACAACACGCCGTTATTTTTAAACCACTTATATTTGTCGCTTTCTTCATCCAATCGCTTTCCAAGCATGGGGCCCACAAAATATCGCTACTTGTCGCATTTTAATATTCCCCGACAAAGAAAAGAATATTCCACGACCAAACGAATATTCCCGACAACAATGAATATTTTATAACCACTTGCTTATTTTGAAATATTTGCGTATTTTACCCATAACTATTCACATTAATCAAATCAACCCTTACTATTTCAAAATAATAAATAAAGAAAATTAAGTTTCATTAATAATAAGTTGGGGTCTTACTAACCTCCCTCCTTATGAAATTTCATCCTCGAAATTGACGTACGTGCACAGTGTTTTCAAAATGTGAGGATACCTCGCTTTCATTTCGCTTTCCAATTCCCAGTCATTTCCTCTATAAAGCAGATTCTTCCACAAAACTTTAACTTGTGGTATGACTCTACTTGGCGTAAGACATGCTCCTTCCTATCTAAGATCTTGACAGTACCTCCTCATACGTTAAGTCTTGGCTATCTCGTCCCTGGTTCTAACTCTATAACGTGGTTCGGTCTTTCACATATTTACGAAGTATGATATGTGAAACACATTATGAACACGAGACATACTTTGGAGGTAACGCGAGTCTATAGGCTACATTTCCTACTCGGTCAAGAATTTAAAATGGACCAATAACTCGTGGATTGAGCTTTCCTCTTCCCAAATCTTGTATCTCCCTTCCATGGAGCAACTCGCAACAATACATGATCCCCTATACTAAATTCCACGTCCTTTCGATGAAGATCCGCATAACTCTTTTGTCGATCTTGTGTCGTTTGTATCGTTGTCGAATCATTTGGATCTTTTCGGTGAGTCAAACGTATTTAACTCGGGTCCCAACAATGTTGCTTCACCCACCTCATCCCAACATATTGGAGAGCGACACTTTCGTCCATATAATGCTTCAAATGGAGCCACACCTATACTTGCTCTAATAACCGTTGTTGTAGGAGAATTCCACCAATGGTAAATACTTATCCCAATTGCCTCTTGAAGTCTAGGACACGTAGTCTTAATAGATCTTCAAGAGTTTGAATAGTCCTCTCTGATTGTCCGTCTGTTTGGGGATCGTATGCCAACTAAATCGCAAATCCGTGCCCATAGCTTTTTGCAAGCTAACCCAAAATCTTGAAGTGAATCTTGGGTCACGATCCGAAACTATGGATCTTGGCATGCCATGGAACCTCACAATCTCATTCACGTATATACTAGCAAGACGCTCAAGGAATAAGTCTCCGTGACGGCAAGAAATGAGCGGAGACTTGGTTAATCTATCAACAATAACCCAAATAACATTGATGCCTTGAGAAACCGTAGGAAGACCCGTGAACGAAATCCATGGTAATATGTTCCCACTTCCATTTCGGAATCTCAAGTGGTTGCAACGGACCCTTAGGTACTAGATGTCCGCTTTACACATTGACAAGTTAAACACATTTAGATAAACTTTGCAATCTCTCTCTTCATATTGTTCCACCAAAATGTATGTCAAGATCACGATACATTTTAGTACTTCCAGATGGATTGCAAATGGTGTATTGTGTGCCTCCATCATAATCTTGTACTTCAAATCGTAGTCGTTAGGGACACAAAGTCCGGAGTGGACTCAAGTATTCCTTCTTCATCAATTCTCGCCCTAATAGCTCCTTCTTGTACTTTCTTCTTCATACGCATCATTTCGGGATTCGTGGCTTGAAAGCAACCTTAACTTTTTCTATTAAAGTTGGCTCTATCGATATACTTGACATCATCGCACTCATTCCGCATATGATCTTCTACTCAACGCGTCGCCTTTACCACGTTCGCTTTTCGGGATCGTATTGAATAAGTGTGGTCGTAGTCTTTCAATAGCTCGAGCCAACGTCATTGCCGCATGTTGAGTTCTTTTTTGAGTGAAGAAATATTTAAGGCTTTTATGGTCCAATATATCTCCACTTTCTCCCCATATAGATAGTGCCTCCATATCTTTAAGCGCAAAAATGATCTGCCAACTCTAGATCATAAGTAGGATAATTCCTCTCATACTCTTTAAGTTGTCGCGAGGCATAGGCTATGACTTTCCCACGCTGCATGAGAACACATCCTAACCCTTTGCACAAAGCATCGTCGAGATAACAAATCCATCCGAACCGGATGGTATTGTTAGAACAGTCTTAGAAATAAGTCTCCTCTTAAGCTCTTGAAACTCTTCTCGCATTCTTCGCTCCAAACGAATTTTGTATCCTTCCGAGTTAGGCGGGTTAATGGAGTAGCGATTCGAGAAAACCCTTCCACGAATCTCCGATAATAACCAAATAGACCCGAAAGCTACGTACTTTGGCCACCGAATTTCGGTTGCTCCCAACTTTGTATTGCTTCAATCTTCGCTTCAGTCCACGAATACTCCATGTTTTGACACTGACGTGCCCAAGAAATGCTACTTCCTCAAGCGTAACTCGCATTTCTTCAATTTGGCATATAGTTTGTTTTCACGAAGCCTTTGGAGTACCAAATTTTCAAATGGTGCTCATGATCTTCACGACTTTTGGAATATATGAGGATGTCATCAATAAAGACAACAACAAAGCCGATCCAAATATTCCTTGAATACTCGGTTCATCATATCCATGAAAGCCATAGGAGCATTAGTCAATCCGAAGATATGACTAAGAATTCATAATGCCCGTCTCGAAGTTCTAAAGGATGTCTTTGAATATCCTCGCCTAATCTTCAAATTGATGATATCCGAATCGAAGATCAATTTTTGAAAAGAATTGTGCCTCTTTGCAATCGGTCAAACAAGTCATCAATACGAGGTAGAGGATACCTATTCTTGATGATGACATGGTTAAATTCTCGATAGTCAATACAAAAGTCGCATACTCCCGCCTCTTTCTTCTTTACTTAATAAAAACAGAGCACCCCAAGGAGATGTACTAGGGGCCAGATGAAACCGATGTCCAACAATTCACGTAGTTGGACCTTTAACTCCTCAAGTTCAATAGGAGCCATTCGATATGGGGTTTTAGAAATGGGCTTTGTACCGTGTTCAAGATCAATAAAGAATTCAACTTCACGCTACGGGGGGTAGGCCGAAGTTCTTCGTGAAATACGTCCAGAAAGTCAATAACAACAGAATATTATTCAAATTTGACGTGTCTTTATTCAAATCCATAACATGGGCTAAGAAAGCTTGACATCCGCTTTTCAATAAACGAATAGCTTTATGATTAGATATGACGTTGATTGATTTTAATGGTTTAGTTGCTTGAATTAAATAACAACGAGTTGGTTAGGAATATGAAAACTAACAACCTTACGAAAACAATCAATTTTGGCATGATGAGTAGTTAACCAATCAATCCCTAAAATCACATCAAAAGCAAGTATCTTTAAAGAGATAAGGTCAACGAGGTAAGGTGATGGTGCCAACTTGAATCAAAAAAGATTTATAAACAAAGGATATGATGAAAGTTTCTCCTAACGGAGTTTCCACAGATAGGTCAAAGTCTAATTTCTCCTGAGTCAAGTTTAAACGTTGAGCACATGCAGGAGAGAGATAAATGAATGGGTAGCACCCTAGATCAAGTAAGGTATAAACTTCGCAAGAATTTATAAATAGCTTACCCGTGATCACCTCATTTGGGTTCCTCGCATTTTGACCACCACAACAAACGCCTTCTTCCCGGAACCGCTGACTTTGACTTTTCTCGGGACGATCTTTTGAGTCACCGTCCCCATTGAACTAGGTTTCGCTACTATACAATCTCGAGCGATATGTCCTTCCTTTCCACAATTATAGCATACCTTGAATCGTTGTGGGCGCTTTGGTCGATATGTCCCTCTTTTCCGCATTTGTAGATATGACCGGTGGTCGTTCTCCTCCCTTAGAACCATTCTTTCACGCAAGACCGTCGCCTTCACATAATCGTTATTAAATCTCCTCTTTTAAAATCTCCTCCCGACTCGCTTCTTCTATTTTCATGGACATGATTACCACCAGAGTGGTTACCATTTTTGTCCGTCTGCTTTTTCTCCGCCGGTTATCATTATTCTGCTGATCGCTATCTCCGAGTACGATCCTCGGTTATGGTCCCCGGTTGAACATACTCGTTATCTCGCTTCTAACAATTGAGCCCTCATTAACAACATCCGAATAGAGAGAAAATTTATGAGAAATGAGATATTGTCGTATCTTTGGGTTTCAAACCTCTCGTAAACATCCGCGTCATATCGCTCCTCATTCTCCACCAAATGAGGTGCAAACACGGATAACTCGCAAACTTTGCCTCGTCTTTGAGACACCGCTACGTTGTTTTGTTCTAATCGATGAACTCCACTTCCTTCATATGACGAACACTTTCGTGAAAGTATTTGTCATTAAATAGTTTCAAACGCTCTCCCAAGACATCTTTGAAAAGCGGCCGGATGGGTACGCCTTCACGCACTCCCACCGATGATCTCGCCGCCACTTTAACATAAGGTGGCGAATAGAACCTTCTGTTCCTCCGTGCATCCCAAGACATCGAATATCTTAGTAATTTGTTTAACCCATGTTTCGCGCCATGATCGGATCGGCTTTCCTTAAATTCGTGGTCCCAACTCTTTGAATCGCTTGGTCATTGACAACCCGTGAATTGCTATCATTTCCTCCCGTATTTTGAACACGAAGTCTCCTCGTCTCGATTTTGCATGAATCGCAAAAAAGCTTCTAAACATCCCTCGTTCATCATCTCGCTTTCGGTGGTGTTGTTCATGTGAGGAACATTGCCCGACTGTTGCACGTTCTCCTCGTTGGTGAGTACAGCGTCTCCACAGCCTCATTTCCATTGTTAATATTCTCACCAACATTCTCAAATACGCTATAAAACAAGGGTTAATTAAGGAAATCAATATATCACATAATATCCTTATATATGACCAACTAACAAATAAGCTTAGGTAAGACACACTTGCGAAGGATTTACTCATCTCTCCCTCTAATTCTATTCCCGATCTCCGCCAGAGATCATATCCTAAGCTCTAATACCAACCGTGGCGCCCCCAAAATAGGTATACATCACCCATTCGAGTTGTCAATACATGGTACGTAAACAACTACAACTTTATTATTACAACAAGAAACTGTGAGTTTGAATACAAATATTATCTTCTAGACAATATCTATACTCAAATAAATCCTCATCACATTTATTGATATATTATTTTACAAAATGGTGAGGACTACTAAACAACTCTCTCTAGAACTTTCATTCCATACCCCACTAATTACTCTATATTCTCGCCTCCACGAGAAGAAAAATGGAACAAAAAGGAAAAGGGTGAGCTCAACTAGCCCAAGAAAAGAATATTATGACTAAGATAATATACAACAAATTATCGTTAGTCTTCAACAGGAAAAAATCTAATAGAAAACAATAGACAACAAATTTTAAATCAATATTCGCAATGAAATAATAATTCATTAGAAGAGTTAAGTAGAGAATGCAAACTACTATCTTCTATGTATGAATTTAAAAGTTCATCGCTCTATCTTTTATCCTTGTAACATCAATCAATATATATCCGAATCAAATATTCATCTTTGCACTACAAAAGCCAAAGATATTCATCATTAATTCATGTTCATCTAAACACTGCTCATCTTTGCACTACTGGCCAAAGATATTCTTCAAAAATCATTCATCTTTTGCACTACAACAGCCAAAGATATTCCATAATATCATCATTTAGGACCAGAAGATGATGAAAAATATTTTTAAAGAAACGAATCCAAAGAAATAAAATGACAAGGATTAAGGATTAAGGATTCGTATTTTGTTTTATCCACGTCCAAAAATACCTCAAAAATAATCACAGTGGTGTAAAATTCAAGAATGATCAAAACATGGATACAATCAAAGCTAGTATTCGAAATAGATATTTTGGACTTAAAAGAAAATTTTTCATTTTTCGATGAATAGTCCAGTATTCGTGAATAAAGTGTCGATATCGTGAATAGTCTTGAGATACGTGAATAGTAACTCCAACACCAAAAGTTCCAAATTTGATAAAACTTCAGATCAATATTTCAACATAATGATATTGAAGAAATAATATCATTACGAAAAAAAATAATATCCCTTACCTCGAAAGACAAGACTTCTAGTTGAAACACCGATATAAAGTTATGACTTGAACTTGCACCATATAGCAATACTCAAAGTATACTCAAAATACACAAGAATACGCCGATAATATAGAGAGAAAACTTCAGCTTTACGGTGTGATTTTCAATTCTAACCTAAGCACCTATTTATAGAAATTGCTTAGAACACCAAAGCGTAAAATTTAATATAATAATATTATATATATTACAAATTCTCTACGCACACTTAGCATCTGAAATCAATAATCTTAACACATGTTAAATGAGTCCCAATAATGTAAAAAACGCTTTTTGTAATTAAAATATTTTAAACTTCCAAAATTAATTATTTTGAGCTTCGTAACTTCAATAATTCATAATAAATAGCCCTTTTATCGGAAAATTCGAATCTCACAAATTTGTATAGGAAATTCAATTCTCTACAACTTTGCGAGAAGAAAGTTTTTCCAAATTCCAAATGTAAATTGACCAAATCCACAAACGGGCGATTTTACAAGCTATAATCAAATTTCAAATCAATAAATGGGGTCCACCGACATGTTTAACATGTTTTAAACATTTATTGCAACAAAATACTCTTCCTCCTCAGATACTCATATATCCCACATTCGTTGTAAAAATATCACCATTATTATATTATTAAAATATAATAATACATTTAAATGAATTATCTTATCGTAAAAAGATAAAATTTCAATTTTCAACACTTATCACATTAAAATTTTTCCATCTATATCCACATAAATCAATATTTTCCTCATCATCATATGAATCAATAATTAATTATTCACAAATAATATTACGAATCACAATATTGACAACCAGCGGCTTCTGTGAAAGGGGGCTTTCCAATATGAATTTCTCCTTCTCGCCGCAAGCAATTAGGTGACCAAACCTCTCATTAGATGTAACTTTCTAGACATTGCCAATAATGTTATCTAATAATATTATTCAGATTATATGAATTATTGCATCGATAATGAAAAATACCGTGTAATGACAATTATCAAACAACAAAGAATATAAAATATCAACACAAAGAATTATTAAATCAATAAAATATCGAACAAAGAATTATCGTAACCATTATTAAGTAGTGCCTTCTTACGTAAGAATCAATAATTGGTGCAATACTGCAAATACTCGTGTTTTAAACCACCGAGGATTTTAACAATATTAATCGGTAAATAACTATGCCGTTATTTTTAAACCACTTATATTTGTCGCTTTCTTCATCCAATCGCTTTCAGTTATGGGGCCCACAAAATATCGCTACCGTCAGTATTTAATATTCCTCGACAAAGAAGAATATTCCACGACCAAACGAATATTCCCCGACAACAATGAATATTTTATAACCACTTGCTTATTTTGAAATATTTGCGTATTTTACCCATAACTATTCACATTAATCAAATCAACCCTTACTATTTCAAAATAATAAATAGAGAAAATTAAGTTTTATTAATAATAAGTTGGGGTCTTACAATGGATGTCTAGATTAATTCTTCTTATCTTTGATTATATTGATTTTGAAACTCCCATGACCATCGAGTTATGAAAGTCATGATCTTTGAGTTTTGTAACCTCCTAGTATTGATGTTCTTATATCTATAAATAATAACATTGTATAGTGAGTGAGACATATGAAAATACAATGAGAATGCTCTCTTTCCTTTAATCATCTTGTTCTTAATTTTAGTAATATTTTATAACACGTTATCAGCACGGTTCTCTACCCAATTTTGGGAAGAAAAAAAAGGGCTCTCTCAACTCACTGTAAGTATTGTTTCATTACAATTAAATTTGATATACATATAAACATTTTGTTTAACAAAAGAAGCATGAACAAATAATGATAATGGACAACTCTGAAGTTTCTGAGAATACAAATTACGTGAGTACATTACTTTTGTGATGTAGTAGTATTAGTATAAACAAATAATCATTCCACCTCTCAATTCTCCCACTTTGAAAGTGACTAGAGAAGGGTAAATATTTTTATTGTCTTCTTATAAATTTATACTTAGTTATTTAATTTCTTACGTATATATTTATATATTTATATAGATGTCAAATCTTATGAATTTGAATTTGTTGTCCTTGATATAATTTGAGAAAGAATTACTTGTCATGGACTCTTGATACTAATATTCATATAAAGACAACTTTGGAGATATAATTAAGATTGACAAACATGCATCCCTACAGGATCATGCAAAATCAATTATTTTTATTTGCCATCATCTCCATGAAAAAAATATTGATAGACATGTTAAAAGAAATATTTATTATATTTCATGCCTCGAATATGCTCCTGTAGGAGAAATATCGAGAGCGTAAATTCACAAAATATTCCCTGAAGCAATAAAAAAAATTATATTCCTAGAAGTGATATCATTTCTTCTAGTGGCTGAACAAATAATGAGTTTTTGCTGAAAAATTACCAATTTTGTCCGACCGGTTCTACTCCATTCCCTGAAGTGAATGGAACCTCATTTGATAAACATATAGGAAATTATGGTTATAGTTGTGGTCATGGGCGTAAAAGGAACAATCAATATAGAAAAGAGAATGTACATGTTGTACTTCTAAACATTTGGTAAATTTGTACCAAGACTCCATAAAGGAAAAAGAAATGGAATTGAAATAAACTTTATTGATCATAATGATCCTGAAGATCCCATGAATTATTTTGACTTTACAAATGGAGTGGATATAACTAATTTTGGTATCTATGATTTCCTTCATGATGTTGATAGAAATGTTCATACCAATTAATTATTTTTATTTCATTGTATTATGGTATTATAATAAGTATTTTTATTATATATTTTATTTAGGTTTCAAGTAATAAAGATAAATTTATGTTTTTGTATATATAAAGATGTATGGGCCAAAAGCTCATCAAACTTAATTAAAGGTTCCGGAAGAGCGATTATTCATCAAACTTAATTAAAGTCTCTGGAAGAGTGATTATAATGTTGTCAAAGGGCACAAAACTTTGTATTGATGATTCTTTATATTCTTCTGAGACAAGCAAAAATTTGCTCAGCTTTAAGGATATAAGTTATAATGGTTATTACATTGAAACCAATAATTGAAGACAGTGAAGAATTTTTTTATATTACTTCAACATTATCAGGCCAGAAGCTCATATTAGAAAAAACTGTTTATTTTCTCTTCTGGGTTATATTATACTACACTGAGAACAATTGAAACAAATGTTGCAATACACCAGAAGTGTGTAATACACTAGAAATGTTTAGATCCAAAGGTTTTTATGATTTGACATGATCGTATTGATCATCTAGGATCAATAATGAAGCGTTAAATTATTGAAAACTCCCATAAACATCCCTTAAAGAACCAGAAGATTCCTTTACCTGTTGATTATATCAAAGTAAATTAATTACCAAACTATCACATTTAATTATTGTTATTTAGAGTTCATATTTCTTAGAAAGAATTCAAGGTGATCTATTTGAACCAATACACCCATCATGTGTGGTTCATTCAAGTATTTTATGGTTTTAATTGATGCATTAACCAGATGATCACTTGTATGTTTACTTTAACTAGAAATATTGCATTTCTTATGCTTCTTGCTCAAATAATTAGGTTGCGAGTACAATTTCCTGATTATATAACTAGAAAAATTTATTTAGATAATGCTGGTAAAATTCACATCTCAAGTTTTTGATGAATATTGCATTTTAATTGGAATTTATGTTAAACATCATTGTAAGACCCCAACTTATTATTAATGAAACTTAATTTTCTCTATTTATTATTTTGAAATAGTAAGGGTTGATTTGATTAATGTGAATAGTTATGGGTAAATTACGCAAATATTTCAAAATAAGCAAGTGGTTATAAAATATTCATTGTTGTTTGAATATTCGTTTGGTCGTGGAATATTCTTCATTGTTCGGGAATATTCATACGACGGCACAAAAAGATTTTGTGGGCCCTATAACTGAAAAGCGATTGGATGAAGAAAACGACAAATATAAGTGGTTTAAAAATAACTACGAAGTTGTTACTGCTAATCATCGTTAAAATACTTGGTGGTTAAAACACAAGAAGACACCTGATTGCACCAATTATTGATTCTTACGTAAGAAGGCACTACTTAATAATGGTTACGATGAATTATCGCTCAAAGATTTTATTGATTTAATAATTGTCATATTGATATTTTATATTGGTGTTGTTTCAATAATTGTCATTACACGGATTTTCATTATCGATGCAATAATTCATATTATCCTAATAATATTATTAGATAACATTATTGGCAATGTCTAGAAAGTTCGCCTAAAGGAGAGGTTTGGTCACCTAATCAAGCGCCAAAGAAGGAGAAATTCTTATCGAAAAGCCCCTCTTCCCAGAACCGCCTCGTTGTCAATATCAGATTCTCAGTAATATTATTTGTGAATAATTAATTATTGATTCATATGATGAGGAAAATATTGATTTATGTGGATATAGATGGAGAAAAATTTAATGTGACAATTGTTGAAAATTGAAATTTTATCTTTTTCTCGATAAGATAATTCATTTAAATGTATTATTATATTTTAATAATATAATAATGGTGATATTTTTACAACGAATGTGGGATATATGAGTATACGAGGAGGAAGAGTATTTTTGTTGTAATAAATATTTAAAACATGTTAAACATGCTCATGGGACCCCATTTATTCACCGAAATTTGATTATAAATTGTAAAATCGCCTGCTTTGTGGATTTCGGTCAATTTCTGTTTGGAATTTGGAAAAACTTTCTTCTGAAAAGTTGTAGAGAATTGAATTTCCTATAAAAAGATGCGAGATTCAAATTTTCTGATAAAAGGGCTATTTATTATGAATTATTGAAGTTCTGAAGCTCCGAAATAATTAATTTTTGGAAGTTTAAAATATTTTTAATTACAAAAACGTTTTTTACATTATTGGGACTCATTTAACATGTGTTAAGATTGCTGATTTCAGATGCTAAGTGTGCGTAGAGAATTTGTAATATATATAATATTATTATATTAAATTTTCTGCTTTGGTGTTCTAAGCAATTTCCTATAAATAGGGTGCTTAGGTTAGAATTGAAAATCACACCAGAAACTAAAGTTTTCTCTCTCTATATTATCGAGCGTATTCTTGTGAGTATTTTGAGTATACTTTGAGTATTGCTATACGATGCAAGTTCAAGTCATAACCTATATCCTGTTTCAACTAAGTACTTATCTTTCGAGGTAAGGATATTATTTTTTTCAGAATGATATTATTTCTTCAATATCATTATGTTGAAATATTGATCCAAGTTTTTATCAAATTTGGAACTTTTGGTGTCTGAGTTACTATTCACGATACTATGACTATTCATTCACGATACCTACACTATTCATTCACTTATACTAAGACTATTCATCGAAAAATGAAAATTTTCTTTTCGTCTAAAATATCTATTCGGATACTAGCTTTGATTGTATCCATGTTTTGATCATTCTTGAATTTTACACCACCGTGATTATTTTTGAGGTATTTTTGAATTGGATAAAACAAAGTACTAATCCTTAATCCTTAATCCTTGTCATTTTGTTTCACCGGATTCGCTTTTTAAAAATATTTTCATCATCTTCATTTTAAATGATGATATTATGGAATATCTTTGGCCCAGAAGTGCAAAGATGAATGATTTCTCAAGAATATCTTTGGCCCAGAGTGCAAAGATGAACAGTGTTTTAGATGAACATGACTTAATCGATGAATATCTTTGGCCTGTAGTGCAAAGATGAATATTTGATTCCGATATATATCGATTGATGTTACAGGATAAAAGATAGATTTATGAACTTTTAAATTCATACATAGAAGATAGTAGTTTGCATTCTCTACTTAACTCTTCTAATGAATTATTATTTCCTCACTGCGAATATTGATTTAAAATTTGTTGTCTATTGTATTCTATTAGATTTTTCCTCATTGAAGACTAACGATAATTTGTTGTATATTATCTTAGTCATAATATTCTTTATCGGCTAGTTGAGCTCACCCTTTTCCTTTTTGTTCCATTTTTCTTCTCGTGAGGCGAGAATATAAATGAAACGACGAGTTGGGGTATGGAATGAAAGTTCTAGAGAGAGTTGTTTAGTAGTCCTCACCATTTTGTAAAATAATATATCAATAAATGTGATGAGGATTTATTTGAGTATAGATATTGTCTGTAAGATAATATTTGTATTCAAACTCACGCTTTACTTGTTTGTAATAATAAAGTTGTAGTTGTTTACGTATCATGTATTGACAACTCGTAATGGGTGATGTATACCTATTTTGGGGGCGCCACAATTGGTATTAGAGCTTAGGATATGATCTCTCATGCGAGATCGGGAATAGAATTAGAGAGAGAGAGACGAGTAAATCCTTCGCTAGTGTGTCCTACATAAGCTTATTTGTTAGTTGGTCAAGATATATAAGGATATTATGTGATATATTGATTTCCTTAATTAACCCTTGTTTTATGACAAGATTTGAGAATGTCGATCGAGAATATTAACAATGGAAATGAGACTGTGGAGACGCTCAGACTCACCAACGAGGAGAACGCAACAGTCGGGGCAATGTTCCTCCCGTGAACAACACCAATCGAAAGCGTATGATGAACGAGGGGATGTTTAGAAGCTTTTTGCGCTCATGCAAAATCGCATTTAGGGAGACTCGTGTTCAAAATACAAGAGGAAATGATAGCAATTCACGTGTTGTCACAAACAAGCGCTTCAAAGAGTCGGGACCACCAGAATTTAAGGGAAAGCCGATCCGATCATGGCGGAAACACGGGTCAAGCAAATTACTAAGATATTCGATGTCTTGGGATGCACGGAGGAATGAAGGTTCCATTCGCCACCTTTATGTTCCGTGGCGAGGCGTACTCATCGTGGAGTCTCGTGAAGCGCACTCCATCCAAAAGACTCAAAAAGATGTCTTGGGAGACATTTCAGAAACTATTTAATGACAAATACTTTCCCGAAAGTGTTCGTCATATGAAGGAAGTGGAGTTCATCGATTAGAACAAAACAACATGACGGTGTCTCAAAGACGAGGCAAAGTTTGCAGAGTTATCCGTGTTTGCACCTCATTTGGTGGAGAATGAGGAACGATGACGCGGATGTTTCGAGAGGTTTAAACCCGCATACGACAATATCTCATTTCTCATAAATTTTCTCTCTATTCAGATGTTGTTAATATGGCTCAATTGTTAGAGCGAGATAACGAGTATGTTCAACCGAGGGACCATAACCAAGATCGTACTCGTAGATAGCAACAATGTAATAATGATAACCAAATGGAGAAAGAAACAGACGGACAAAATGGTAACCACTCGTGGTAATCATGGCCATGAAAATAGAAGAAGCGAAATCGAGGAGATTTTAAAAGAGGAGATTTAACAACGACCATGTGAAGACGACAAATTTTTAAAAGAATCGGTTCTAAGGAAGGAGAACGACCACCGGGTCATATGCTACAAATGCGAAAAGATGGACATATCACCAAACCGCCCACAACAGCTCAAAGGTATGCTATAATTGTGGAAAGGAAGGACATATCGCCGAGATCAGACGCAGAAGCGAAACCTAGTTCAATGGGGATCGTGACTCAAAAGAATGTCCCGTAAAAGTCAAAGTCAACGGCCCGGAAAAGCGCTTTGTCAGATCGGTCAAAATGCGAGGAACCCAAATGAGGTGATCACGGTAAGCTATTTATAAATTCTTAAGAAGTTTATACCTTACTTGATACCGGTATACCCATTCATTTATCTCTCCCGCATGTGCTCAACGCTTAAACTTGACTCGGAGAAATTAGACTTTGACCTATCTCGAGGAAACTCCGCTAGAGAAACTTTCATCACATCCACTGCTTATAAATCTTGTTTGATTCAAGTTGGCACCATCACCTTACCCGTGACCTTATCTCTTTAAAGATACTTGCTTTTGATGTGATTTTAGGGATTGATTGGTTAACTACTCATCATGCCAAAATTGATTGTTTTCGTAAGGTTGTTAGTTTTCATATTCCTAACCAACCTGTTGTATGCAATTCAAGCAACTAAACCATTAAAATCAATCAACGCTGTCATATCTAATCATAAAGCTATTCGCTTATTGAAAAACGGATGTCAAGCTTTCTTAGCCCATGTTATGGATTTGAATAAAGACACGCCAAATTTGAATAATATTCCCGTTGTTATCGACTTTCTTGACGATTTCAAGAACTTCCCGCCTACCCCGTAACGTGAAGTTGAATTCTTTATTGATCTTGAACCGCACAAAGCCCATTTCTAAAACCCCATATCGAATGGCTCCTATTGAACTTCCGGAGTTAAAGGTCCAACTACGTGAATTGTTGGACATCGGTTTCATTCGCCCCAGTATATCTCCTTTGGGTGCTCCTGCTTTATTCAGTAAAGAAGAAAGACGGAGTATGCGACTTCAGTATTGACTATCGGAATTGAACCATGTCACCATCAAGAATAGGTATCCTCTACCTCGTATTGATGACTTGTTTGACCAATTGCAAGGGGCACAATTCTTTTCAAAATCGATCTTCATTCCGGATATCATCACCAAGATTAGAACCGAGGATATTCCAAAGACCGCTTTAGAACTCTAAGACGGCATTATGAATTCTTAGTCATGTCTTTCGATTGACTAATGCTCCTGCGGCTTTCATGGATATAATGAACCGAGTATTCAAGGAATATTTGATCGGTTTTGTTGTTGTCTTTATTGATGACATCCTCATATATTCCAAAAGTCGTGAAGATCATGAGCACCATTTGAAGCTGGTACTCCAAAGGCTTCGTGAAAACAAACTATATGCCAAATTGAAGAAATGCGAGTTCTGGCTTGAGGAAGTAGCATTTCTTGGGCACGTGGTGTCAAAACATGGAGTATCCGTGGACCCGACGAAGATTGAAGCAATACAAAGTTGGGAGCAATCGAAGTCGGTGACCGAAATACGTAGCTTTCTGGGTCTAGCAAGTTATTATCGAGATTCGTGGAAGGTTTTCTCTAATCGCTACTCCATTAACCCAAATAACTCGGAAGGATACAAAATTCGCTTTGAGCGAAGAATGCGAGAAAAGTTTCCAAGAACTTAAGAGGAGACTTATTTCGGCACTGCTCTAACAATACCATCCGTTCGGATGGATTTGTTATCTACACAATGCTTGCTTGCAAAGGGTTAGGATGTGTTCTCATGCAACGTGGGAAAGTCATAGCCTATGCCTCGCGACAACTTAAAGAGTATGAGAGGAATTATCCTACTCATGATCTAGAGTTGGCAGCAGTCTTTTTCGCGCTAAAGATATGGAGGCACTATCTATATGGGGAGAAAGTGGAGATATATTCAGACCATAAAAGCCTTAAATATTTCTTCACTCAAAAAGAACTCAACATGCGGCAGCGACGTTGGCTCGAGCTATTGAAAGACTACGACCACACTATTCAATACCATCTTGGAAAAGCGAACGTGGTAGCTGACGCGTTGAGTAGAAGATCATATGCGGGAATGAGTGCGATGATGTCAAGTATACGTATAGAGCCAACTTTAATAGAAAAGTTAAGGTTGCTCAAGCCACCGAATCTTGAGAAATGATGCGTATGAAGAAGAAAGTACAAGAAGGAGCTATTCCTAAGCGAGAATCGATGAAGAAGGAATACTTGAGTCCACTCTGCACTTTGTGTCCCTAACGACTCGATTTGAAGTACAAGATTATGATGGAGGCACACAATACACCATTTGCAATCCATCCGAAGTACTAAAATGTATCGTGATCTTCGACATACATTTTGGTGGAACAATATGAAGAGAGAGATTGCAAAGTTTATCTCAATGTGTTTAACTTGTCAACGGTAAAAGGCGGAGCATCTAGTACCTAAGGGTCCGCTGCAACCACTTGAGATTCCAAAATGGAAGTGGGAACACATTACCATGGATTTCAAGCATACGGGTCTTCCTACGGCTTCTCAAGGCATCAATGCTATTTGGGTTATTGTTGATAGATTAACCAAGTCTCGCTTCATTTCTTGCCTATACGGAGACTTATTCCTTGAACATCTTACTAGTATGTACGTGAATGAGATTGTGAGGTTGCATGGCATGCCAAGATTCATAGTTTTGGATCGTGACCCAAGATTCACTTCAAGATTTTGGGTTAGCTTGCAAAAAGCTATGGGCACGGATTTGCGATTTAGTTCGCATACCATCCCCAAACCAGACGGACAATCGTAGAGGACTATTCAAACTCTTGAAGATCTATTAAGACTCGTGTCCTGTACTTCAAGGGCGCTTGGGATAAGTATTTACCATCAGTGGAATTCTCCTACAACAACAAAGCTTATCGTGCAAGTATAGGTGGGCTCCATTTGAAGCATTATATGGACGAAAGTGTCGCTCTCCAATATGTTGGGATGAGGTGGGTGAAGCAACATTGTTGGGACCCGAAAGTTAAGACGTATGACTCACCGAAAAGATCCAAATGATTCGACAACGATACAAACCAGAACAAGATCGACAAAAGAGTTATGCGGATCTTCATCGAAAGGACGGGAATTTAGTATAGGGGATCATGTATTGTTGTGAGTTGCTCCATGGAAGGGAGTTACAAAATTTGGGAAGAGAGGAAAGCTCAATCCACGATTTATTGGTCCATTTCAAATTCTTGACCGAGTAGGAAATGTAGCCTATAGACTCGCGCGTTACCTCTCCGAGTATGTCTCGTGTTCATAATGTGTTTCACATATCCGTGCATTTCAGAATATGTGAAAGACCCGAACCACGCTATAGAGTTAGAACCTGGACGAGATAGCCAAGACTTAACGATGAGGAGGTACTTGTCAAGATTTTGGATAGGAAGGAGCATGTCCCACGCCAAGAAAGGTCATACCACAAGTTAAAGTTTTGTGGAGGAATCATGCTATAGAGGAAATGACCGGGAATTGAAACGGAAATGAAAGCGAGGTATCCTCACCTTTTCAAACATCGTGTACGTGACGTCAATTTCGAGGAAGAAATTTCATAAGGAGGGGAGGTTGTAAGACCCCAACTTATTATTAATGAAACTTAATTTTCTATTTATTATTTTGAAATAGTAAGGGTTGATTTGATTAATGTGAATAGTTATGGGTAAAATACGCAAATATTTCAAAATAAGCAAGTGGTTATAAAATATTCATTGTTGTTTGGGAATATTCGTTTGGTCGTGGAATATTCTTCATTGTCTTGGAATATTCGCATTTACTGACGCAAAGATTTTTGTGGGCCCTATAACTGAAAGCGATTGATGAAGAAAAACGACAAATATAAGTGGTTTAAAAATAACTGCCAGAAGTTGTTACCAAGTAATACTTGTTAAAATACCTTGTGGTTAAAACACAAAGAAGATTACCGTTATTGCACCAATTATTGATTCTTACGTAAGAAGGCACTACTTAATAATGGTTACGTAATTATCGCTCAAAGATTTTATTGATTTAATAATTGCTACGTTGATATTTTATATTGTTGTTGTTTCAATAATTGTCATTACACGCAGATTTTCATTATCGATGCAATAATTCATATTATCTCTAATAATATTATTAGATAACATTATTGGCGATGTCTAGAAAGTTTTGTCTAAGGAGAGGTTTGGTCACCTAATCAAGGCTACCAAGAAGGAGAAATTTTATTGAAAGCCCTCTTTCCTGTGAAACCGCTGGTCACAATATTGTGATTCTCGTAATATTATTTGTGAATAATTAATTATTGATTCATATGATGAGGAAAATATTGATTTATGTGGATATAGATGGAGAAAAATTTTAATGTGACAATTGTTGAAAATTGAAATTTTATCTTTTCCGATAAAATAATTCATTTAAATGTATTATTATATTTTAATAATATAATAATGGTGATATTTTTACAACGAATGTGGGATATATGAGTATACGAGGAGGAAGAGTATTTTTGTTACAATAAATGTTTAAAACATGTTAAACATGCTCTGCGGACCCCATTTATTCAATCGAAATTTGATTATACCGTAAAATCGCTTTGCTTGTGGATTTCGGCCAATTTCGCTTGGAATTTGGAAAAACTTTCTTCTCGCAAAGTTGTAGAGAATTGAATTTCCTATACAAAATTGTAAGATTCGAATTTTCCGATAAAAGAGCTATTTATTATGAATTATTGAAGTTCAAGCTTCAAATAATTAATTTTTGGAAGTTTAAAATATTTTTAATTAAAAAACATTTTTTACATTGTTGGGACTCATTTAACATGTGTTAAGATTGCGATTTCAGATGCTAAGTGCGCGAGAGAATTTGTAATATATATAATATTATTATATTAAATTTTCTTTTGTTCTAAGCAATTTCCTATAAATAGGTGCTTAGGTTAGAATTGAAAATCACACCGTAAATCAAGTTTTCTCTCTATATTATCGAGCGTTTATTCTTGTGAGTATTTTGAGTATACTTTGAGTATTGCTATACTAAGCAAGTTCAAGTCATAACCTATATCCTGTTTTCAACTAAGAAGTACTGCCTTCGAGGAGGTAAGGGATATTATTTTTTCAGAATGATATTATTTCTTCAATATCATTATGTTGAAATATTGATCCAAGTTTTTATCAAATTTGGAACTTTTGGTGTCTGAGTTACTATTCACGATACTCTGGCCTTTATTCACTTATACGACACTATTCACGAATCACGGCACTATTCATCGAAAAAATGAAAAATTTTCTTTTCGTCTAAAATATTTATTCGGATACTAGCTTTTATTGTATCCATGTTTTGATCATTCTTGAATTTTACACCACCGTGATTATTTTTGAGGTATTTTGGACGTGGATAAAACAAAGTACTAATCCTTAATCCTTAATCCTTGTCATTTTGTTTCACTTTGGATTCGCTTTTTTAAAAATATTTTTCATCATCTTCACCCTAAATGATGATATTATGGAATATCTTTGGCCCGTAGTGCAAAGATGAATGATTTTTGAAGAATATCTTTGGCCCAGTAGTGCAAAGATGAACAGTGTTTAGATGAACACTGACCAATCGATGAATATCTTTGGCATAGTAGTGCAAAGATGAATATTTGATTCCGTATATATATCGATTGATGTTACAGGGGATAAAAGATAGACGATGAACTTTTAAATTCATACATAGAAGATAGTAGTTTGCATTCTCTACTTAACTCTTCTAATGAATTATTATTTCATTGCGAATATTGATTTAAAATTTGTTGTCTATTGTATTCTATTAGATTTTTCCCTCGTTGAAGACTAACGATAATTTGTTGTATATTATCTTAGTCATAATATTCTTTACCGGGCTAGTTGAGCTCACCCTTTTCCTTTTTGTTCCATTTTTCTTCTCGTGAGGCGAGAATATAAGCGAGTACGAGTCGGGGTATGGAATGAAATTCTAGAGAGAGTTGTTTAGTAGTCCTCACTATTTTTGTAAAATAATATATCATTAAATGTGATGAGGATTTATTTGAGTATAGATATTGTCTAGAAGATAATATTTGTATTCAAACTCACAGTTTTACCGTTGTAATAATAAAGTTGTAGTTGTTTCTGTACCATGTATTGACAACTCAGAATGGGTGATGTATACCTATTTTGGGGGCGTCACATCCATTATATGAATCTAGACATCTACTATAATTTTATAACAGAAGAAGAATTCTCTAATTCTTGTGTGATTTTTATTTCTTAACTAAGCATCCTATTTATTGGAGAATGGCAGGGCATTATTTAAAAATAATCACGGATGCACAGTAAAAATTTTCACGGACGAATTCGGTGAAAATTTAATTTTACTATGCAGCATTATGCACTAAAATATTCTAATAAAATAAAAACGTATAATATATTCTATTTATATTCTAATAAAACAAATAACTTTATATATATTATAAAAAGTTTTTTTATATAAAAAGTTTGATGTTTTATTACTATTATAATAATAATAAAATAAAACTGAGATAACTTTCTACCGACGGTTTGACAAATTGACACATGGAGGTCCATGAAATAATAAGCCAAACTTACAACAAATGCTTTATGACAAACCCATCTATTTAAAAAAATTGAATAAATATCTACTACAAATCACTTATCTTTAATCAACACATTTTTAATCTTTCAACAATTATTCATCATTAATATTATAACCATTAATATTATAACTCATAATATTGACAAGCAGTTCGTTCCTAAGAAAGATGGAGCTTTCCGATAAGGATTTCTCCTTACTGGTGCACAATTAAATAACCTAACCCCTTTTCTCGACAGAACTTTCTAGACATTGCCAATAATGCTAATAATAATATGAGTAATTGTGTCGTGTCAATTATTGATTTAATAATATAAAGTATTGTGCAGATGATACTGTGCCAATAATTGAAACAATAATATGAGATAATATGCAGCAACTACTGTGGCATTTATTGAATGAAACTGAGTAACTTTTTATGTAAGTATCAATAATCAAAGCTACTGTGCAATATCGCGCTCTACTGTAGAACAACGCGTATTACTATAATTTTATCACCAGGTATTTCAACAGTTTAACGGTAAAAGTTTTATCGTTGTTTTTATAAAAAGGTTATTTCTGTTGTCGCTTTCTATATTAGATAGTTATTCTGTTGTGGGGTCCACCAATGATTGCGCCATCGTACAAATATTCCCCGACAAAAAGAATATTCCCCAACCAAATGAATATTTTATGACAACTTGCTTACTTTGTAAAATTTACACATATCATTCATAACTATAGTATTATATCAAATCAACACCTTACTATTCAAAATAATACTTAGAGAAAATTAATTCTTTATTCATAAAAAGTTGGGGTCTTACAAGCGGGCTTAGGATGACTCCGAAAAAGTTGCTCAGGGTGAAAGTTCAAAAGGAGCAAGGTTGAGTCGAGTTGAGCAGGGCTCAGGATGGCTCTGAAAAAATTGCTCAGGGTAAAGGGTTCACAAGGAGCAAATGTTGTACTCTCACGTTTGCCTCGGGCGTGGTGGAGTAGTATTAGAGTCAAGCAGAGCTCTTGAAGAACTCAAAGAAGGTGTGCTTAATGGTGACTACTCTAGGATGATACTTGTGATGGGTATTCAAGTGAAAGGTGGAGATTGTTGGAATATTTTACATAAATCTCACATTGAATAAATTCAAGAATGTAGATAGGTTAATAAGTATGGTGGAGCCTCAACCTAATAAGTTAACCTTTTAGGTAAGGAGGTGGTCCAACATGCTTATTGGGCCAGTCTACATAGGTGTGCGCTGCATTGATGATAAATTGATGTGGGATGGATCGTGTAATTTTCCTACACCTGGTATAATGATATATATAATACATTGTAAAGATAATTATTAATTTAGTTAGTATTTATCTTAAGTTAGGCTGCTCTTTCTATATATGTAAGACATATATAATTAATATTTGTAATACAATTATATTCCTTTTCTCTATTCCAATATGGACGAAGGAAGTTAGATCAGATTTAGCTATATAACTTTTGATTTTATTTTTTTTTCAATTTTGTACCTCTTGGTTAAACTCAAGTCTTATATTTGATACCTACGTTTTAGACTCATGCATATTACTTTGTGTAGTGACCCTTATTGTTTGATGAAGTTTTCAAAGTCAGGCCATTGCAGCAGTTAATATATTTGGGTTGAATGACACTTCTATTACTTCAAGTTGTCATCGAATGTCAAAACCGTTCCTAAAATTAATTTTTCGTTAATTTGGTCCTTAAAGTGCAAAATTAGTGTCAATTATGTTCCATTTCCCAACTTTCACATATATCCACTCAAAATTCGACCCAACTCATTTTTTAAGGGTAAATTTGTCTTTCCAGTTTTAAGTTATATTTCATATAAAGGGCTAGTTATACTTCTGTTACATGAAGTACCATTAAATTCATAATTCGGTCTCCAAAGAATTTGGGCTTATAATTTATTACATCAAGTGTCTAATTTGATACAATTTAGTTCCCAATTTTAGAATATTGCCAAAATTGGTCGGAATACCCAACCTACCCAAGAATCTGATTACGTCTTTTGTATTTAATACCAGTTAACCGTATAAATATACGGTTTGACTTAATTTAAAAATTGGCTATTTACAGTTCCGTTATATCAAGTACCATCATATTCATGATTCGACCTCCAAAGAACTAAAATTAAAATTATAAAAAATTATAAATATAATAATTTTTAGCCCTTTAAAAAAAAAGTAACTAATACCATAGAAATACGGTATAAAATTATAAATATAATTAAAAATTATAAATACAATTTGTAAAATTTAAGTTGTGATATAATTTATAAAATTTAAGACGTAAAATTTATAATTTATGATATAATTTATAATTTGCAAGATTTAAGTGGCCGAATTTATACATACAATTTGTAAATTATAGATACAATTTTAAAATTAATTTTTTTAATAAATACAATATGTGTTAACTACTGCTTGTTTGAAGACTAAAATGGAAAACAAATGGAAAGAAAGTGTTGTTGGATAAACTAATTAACTACTATTTGTTTGAAGAATCTGTTAACTAAATAAAAATAACTCATTTTCCAAATCCAAGGTGCTGAAATTTCCAAATTTGAAGGAGCAAAACAATTTAAAAGATTAGGGAAGAAAGAGAGATGAGAGAGAGAAAATGAGTCTCTTTTTTCTTTTTTCTTTTTCAAATTTTTCCTCTTTCTGTATGTTCTTCCAATATAAAAAGGGTATTATTTAATTAATTAAATTTTGGGCATTTTTGTTAATTATTTAAAAGTTTAATGTTATTTGTGTTAAAAATATAATTTGTATGTTTAAAAGTTTATTAATTTTTTCGTATTTAAGTCTTTTTTTAAATTTTAAAATAAAAAAAAATTATATTTGGTAATCTTTGTATTAATATTTAATTTTAATACTTTAACATATAATAATTATTTATAAGGATTTATACAGATTTAATACGTCAAAATAAGTATTTATACAAATTTTTAATTATACGAACTATGTACTTGATGTAGTAAACTGTGAATTTGATGGTACTTGATGTAACATAAGTGTTATTAGCCCATATTCTATACGGTCAAACCGTATACCATTCTTATCTAGCAGAAAAATTAGGTATTCTGGCCAATTTTGGCCAAATTCCAAAATTGGGGGCCTAAATTATATCAAATTAAACACTTGATGTAATAAAGTGTAAATCTAAATTCTTTGGGGGCCTAATCATGAATATGATGATACTTCATACATTAAACTGTATATAACCCTCATATAAATTATTGAAATACAAAGCCAAAATTATAGAGTATTATCATGTCAAAAATTAAAATACAAAAGGACACCACATAAATTAAAATACAACAAATAGAAAAAGATTAGGAAAAAACTAATTCAAATATCAAAAATAACTTTTAAAATTAATTATTATTTTCAAAAGAAAAATAAAAATTTAGAAAAATGTGTAAAGTTATACAAAATATATATCCAAAAATTTAAATAAACACCAAGTCAAAAGTAATTAAAACTTAAGTAAAACAATAAAACTAGAAACAAAATTTCAGAAAAAATAATTAAATTTAGAAAAAAAAGTTAATAAAAATGTATTGCGCGATTTCATATTTCTTCTAATTATCAGGGTACTCCTCTCCACTTTTATTTTCCCTCCATTATTATCGAAATGGTACTCTTCCTCTCCACTTCTATTTTCTTTCGTATCGGGCAACAGAGCTAGCTTCTGTGCCGGATCTCTATCACACATTGGGGAATCACACCAACCAAAATATCCACAAATATTGCTCTAAACAAAAAATAAAAAATAAAGAAGAAAACAATTTATTGATATTCAGAAAGTTATAGTGAAGAAACGAGAAGATAGAAGAGCAAAGATGATAGAGAAACTCAAACAAGAACTCCTCCCAACAACACATACATACAACATGCATACAATAGATTACAGTATATATCACAACAAACTGTTAACGCAACAACAAGAATATTTAAAGGAAAGAGAAGAACTGAACTTTTATTTATCTGTGGTGCTTACGTATGATAGCAAGATGGCCTTTATATAGGCATTAGAATAAAGGATAAGCCTAACAATATGATAAGGCTGATTCAAAATTAAAACTGATTTAATTATGTCCTTCAGATAAAAGAATTTTATTCAAAAATAACTAACAGCTGAAAACTAGCTAGGAACAGAAAATCTGGTGGAGTTTGAATTAACATCCAACATATGCTCCCTTAATTCGAACGACCACAACATCCAAGTAAGCTCCTGAACTTGTAGAACTTTTCTATGGTCAACGCTTTTGTGAACACATCTGCAATTTGGTCCTCTATGCTGCAAAATTCTAGTTTTACTTCACCTTTTGCTACGAGCTCTCGGATGAAGTGATGACGAAGCTCAATATGTTTAGTTCTTCCATGAAAAACTGGATTTCGAGTCATTGTGATGCTGGACTTGTTATCACAGAATATAGTTGTTGGCCTCTCTTGCTTCTCCTTTGAATCACATAATATCCTCCTCATCCACACAACTTGACATGCGGTTTTTGTAGCAGCTACATATTCAGCTTCAGAACTTGATAAAGCAACTGAGTGTTGCTTATTTGTTCCCCAAGATATCATTCCAGAACCAAGACCAAAGGCAAAACCGGAAGTACTTTTTCGATCATCTGCGCAACCTACCCAATCACTATCAGTATAGGCGATTAACTTAAAATTATCAACATTATGATACCTGATCTCATAGTTAATCGTGCCACGAACATATCTCAAAACTCTCTTTGTTGCACCATAATGAACTTTGCTTGGATTCTGCATAAAGCGCGATAACAAACTAACAACGAACATTATATCTGGCCTCGAATGAGTGAGATAAATCAATCCTCCGAATAAACTTCGATACTCTTTCAAATCACATCTTTTAGCTCCATCATCTAACACTAGTTTTTCATTGGTGTTCATTGGGGTTTTTTGCAGGATTACAACTTGACAGATTAAACTTCTTCAACAGATCAGTAGCATATTTTTCTTGACACAAGAAAATTCTGTAAGAATCCTGAACAATCTCCATACCCAAGAAGTAATGTAGTAGTCCCAAATCTTGAGTTTTTACGTACAAGGTTGGCTCACTCTCACTTTTCTTGAAGTTGTGCTGGATAAAATACTTGTCAATCTTCCCGTACCAAGCTCTAGGAGCTTGTTTAAGTTTATACAGAGCTTTCTGCCATTTGTAGACTTTGTTTTCTATCCCTTTGACTTCAAATCCTTTCGGTTGCTCAACATATACGTCTTCTTCTAACTATTCATTAAGGAATGCCGACTTCACATCAAATTGATAAACTTGCCATTTCTTTTGCGCTGCTAATGCGATGACAGTCCTGATGGTGTCAATCCTTGCCACAGGAGAAAATGTTTCAGAATAATCGATTTCAGGTACTTGAGAATATCCCTTCGCTACCAACCGTGCTTTGTGCCTTTGAAGTGTACCTTCACAATTAAACTTGCACTTGTAAATCCACTTCAGTCCAATAGCTTCCTTTCCTTTAGGTAGATTGACTAGGTTCCATGTACTATTTCTTTCAATGGCATCAATTTCCTCTTTCATCAGATCCTCCATTCAAAGACTTTCCTTTGCTTCTTCAAATGAAATCGGTTCAAATGTTGCAAAAGCAAAATCACAAGATTGATATATGTCCGCTAGACTCCGTAACTTCTTTGGTGGCGACTCAGACTCTTCTTCAAGAGTTATTGGTTCTTCAACGGACTCTTCTTCCCCTATCACCTTTGACATCTCAAATTTTTTTTCAGTATTTCTTTCCCAATTCCAATAATCATGTTCATTAAAAACAACATCACGACTAACAAGTAATTGATCATTAGAAGGATCATAAAGTCTATAGCCCTTTATCTATTCACTATAACAAATAAAGATACATTTTTTACTTTTATCATCTAATTTCTCTCTTTTTTGATACGGAATGTGAGCATAAGCTATAGAACCAAATACCTTTAGGTGATTCACATTTGGCCTTCTCCCATGCCAAGCTTCATAAAGAGTTTTGCCTTGAACAGCCTTTGTAGGAAACCGATTTATTAAATACACTGCAGTTGACACTACTTCAGCCCAAAACTTCTTTGGTAGTCTTCTTTCTTTCAACATACATCTCGCAGCTTCAATTATGCTTCTGTTCTTTCGTTCGGCAACCCCATTTTGCTGCGGAATATAACTTGCAGTAAGTTCTCTTCGAATTCCTGTACTTTTACAAAAAAAGAAGAACTCCTCAGATGTGAATTCACCACCACGATCTGTTCGTAGTGTTTTCAAGGAATGTCCGCATTATTTCTCAGCATATGCTTTGAATTCCAAGAATCTTGAAAATGCTTCAGATTTCTGTTTGATAAAATAAACCCACGTTAGTCGAGAAAAATCATCTACAAATACCAAACAGTACTTGTTCCCAGCTAATGAGGTTGTACGCATAGGGCCACATAAATCAACATGTACTAGCATCAACGGTGCTGTTGCTCTCCAAGACTTCCCCACTTGAAATGGAACACGATGTTGTTTACCATAAACACAAGCTTCACATACTTCCTGATTTTTAGTTACTGCAGGCAACCCATTCACCATTGTCTTTCTTTGCATCAACCTTAGGCCATCAAAATTCAAATGTCCATATCTTTTGTGTCATAGCCAGGAGTCATCAATAACACTAAATGCATTACAATTAAGCTCAAAAAATTAAAGGGGAAACATCTTATTTTCAGTCATTTTTACAGAAAATAATAATTTCTTATCCTCCTTATTGTAAATCATGCAACAATCATCATCAAAAACAGTGTAGTATCCATTCCTAAGTAGTTGACCCACACTAATAAGATTTTGACCCAACTGTGGAACATACATTACATCTGAGATAAGTTTTTTTCCAAACTTGGTATCAATGGAGACAACTCCTTTTTCATAAACCCGAACTTGCTCATTATTTCCTAAGCTGACCTGAGACTTTACGGATTCATCAATTTCAACAAAGATAGACTTATCACCGGACATGTGATTACTGCAGTCACTATCTAGATACCAAACATGCTCTACAGTTTCAGTTAAACAACACAAAAACAACGACTCCTCATTATTATCATATTTTTCTTCATGAAATTTTACTTCATTTTTCTTGTTATACCAACAATTATCTTGAGTAAGTCCATATTTTTCACAAATAGAGCAAATAGGAATATTTGGATCCTTGTTTTTATACCAACAATCTTTCTCAATATGACCCTTCTTACTGCAATTATAACAGATGGGAAGCTCATAATTACCTGAGTTGTGTTTCTCACCATTGCGACCGTTGAAGTGCATATGAGTACTAGCTTTGTTAAAGTGCTTACCGTTATTCCTGTTCCAGGACTTGTCACCATTACCTCTGCTATAATATTTTTGAGTCTGGTTCCAACTTTTTCCTCCGCCTCGAGCACTTTCATGTTTATCTTTTGAATGATTCTTCCACCCACGAGAGTGAGCTCAAGACTGCCTTCAAGTCAATCTTTGATCGAAAAACTTGTTCAACTTGATTTTCAACAACCCCGCTTCAATCTTTCCTCATGTGTTTTCAATGAACCTATTAATTGAGTAAATGATAAAGTAGACAAATCTTTGGATTCCTCAATTGCGCACCCACAAACAAAATTATACTTTGGAGTTAAACTCCTCAAAACTTTTTCAACAATTTTTTGATCGTATATGTTTTCACCAAGAGACTTTGCTTGATTAACAATAGAAGTAACTCTTATAGAAAAATCATGTATTGTCTCAGAACTTTTCATCAACAACGTTTCAAAGTCTCGACGAAGAGTTTGTAATTTAAGAGTAATTACCTGCATTGAACCTTCATATTCATTTCGCAGCAACTCCCATGCTTCTTTTGATGTTTTTGCACCCATGATGCTAGGAAAGATTGTATCATCCAACCCTTGTTGTATATAGGACAATGCTTTTGCATCTTTCTTGTTATTTTCTTTCATCTCTTTCATTTGGGCAACAGTGATTCCCTCTCCTTCATATACTGTATAACCATTTCTCAACAAGTTCCCACAAGTCAAGAGAAAAAAACATGGTTTTCATCTTAATACTCCAAAACTGATATTTTTCACCTTTAAAAATAGGAACATGTGGTTGAGAGTTGTTACCGATGCGACCCATACTTACTCCTCGACCTTGCCTCTGATGGAGTTGTAATTTTCTGCCCAGTTATTTAACCTGCTCTAATACCAAACTTTGTTAACGCAACAACAAGAATATTTAAAGGAAGGAGAAGAACTGAACTTTTATTTATCTGTGGTGCTTGCATATGATAGCAAGATGGCCTTTATATAGGCATTAGAATAAAGGATAAGCCTAACAATAACAACATGATAAGGCTGATTCAAAATTAAAACTAAATTGATTTAATTATATCCTTCAGATAAAAGGATTTTATTCAAAAATAACTAACAGCTGAAAACTAGTTAGGAACAGAAAATCTAGTGGAGTTCGAATTAACATCCAACATATTGTTAAGTAACCAACTCATCTAAAAGCTTAAGCTATTAGATGGAGGGCCCAACAATGTATATCATGCTAACACTCCCCCTCAAATGCAACTTTTTTTTCTTTATAGAGAAGGGAGAAATTAAAGTGCATTTGCACTATTAAATTAATAGAAAGATAATTGTGCAGCTGGGAAGATTTGAACCCAAAACCTTGCACACCTGCAGCCTCGATCTACCACGTTAAGAATTAACTCATCTAAAAAAACTTAAATTTATTAGATGAAGGCTACCAACAATGTATATTATGCTAACACTCCCAAACAACATATACCCCCACAAATAAGAACTCCTCCCAACAACACATACATTCAATAAAATACACGTCCCCAACAATAACAAATATAAAGCAAATTATAATAGATTACATTAATATTAGCATTGAACTACGTTGCTGTAGTCTGTTTTAAACGTAGGGTTTTAATTTTGATTTGATTAATTGGTTTTATTTGTAACATGCTTAAAATTTTTTCTGCTTGGGGGTAGTAGCATATATTATTAGTAGTCATGTTGGGTTGGTTAGTATATGTGAATTAATTAATCATTTTATTTGGGTTAATGTAGTTGGGTTAATTAGTGGAATTAAGTATTAATTTGGGATAATGAGTGGTGTTAATTACTTTATTTGATAAATTAGTGAGATTAATAATTTTTGGGCTAATTATTTTCTAATTTTGGTTAATATGTGGTATTTTATTGTATAATGTCTGTAGTACATTAATGATCAAACGTAGTTAAACCATATATAAAAATAACATGATACGCACATGCCAACATATCGATAAAAAGGAGCCCCATTTCTAGATAAGAGTTCATCATGCTTACTTAAACATAAATTGGGGGACAATATGTGAGATTTTATATTTTGTGGTGCCAATTATAAGTTAGTCAATGGAGTCAAATTAATTTACTATTAAATCCTAATAACATAACTATTCTACGAGAGAGAATATAAGTTCTGACCAATGATGCTCACAATTAATCTACCTTACTTTGCCATGACAAATTAAAACCATAAAGAATTGAATGCTAACGTATACATTCTTTAGTAGTTTTCAGAATAGTTTGCAATAAAATTATAAGAAATATAGCAAATGCTCACTGCCTCAAGACTGGCAATTAAGCTCAATATTTGCATTGAACTTCCTATATATATATATAGGAAGTTCCTATATATATATATATATATATATATATATATATATATTTCCCATTTTCTGTTTCTTCTAATTTTCTTGTTAATTAGGGAGAAATATAATTAAAGAAACATGCACGTGAGAATAGAAACGATCAGCCCAGCAGGTAGCATGCACCTTGTTTGATAATCCCTCAATATAGTCGACTTAGATGAAACTACTACAACTAAAACGGTTATTTCCCATCGAGTTTGCAGTCGGAATTAGGCTTATTATGTCGGAATTAAGTTTATTCTGTCAGAATTACCTTAATTCCGACTGAATATTTTGTCGAAAATTTCGTCAGAATAAGTCTGTCGATAATTTTGTCGGATATAGTTTAAGTAATTTTTAAAAAATTCTGTTTTTTGTTTTTGTAGTTTTCAAGTTTTTAAACCACAATTTGTATTTACTGCTATTTTCAACCAATTTTTCTCAACAATATATATTACAACAAACATATACAGTAGAACCTCTATAAATTAATAATTTCTCTAAAATAATTTTTTTTCAGCCCAAACTTGGACTAATGGGATAAATTAATAATTTCTATAAAATAATAATTTTTAAAAAGACCCTTATATAAATATATGATCCCATCAAAATCATAAATTAATAATTCTTTTAAATTATAAATATATCTAGGGTAATCTTATAAAATATGATTCTATTCTTTGTTGTTTTGTCTTGAAATTAAAATTTAATTGAATTTCATCCTTGATTTTTCTCATTGCGTCCAAAAGTTCAGGTGTTGCATTCTCGAATTGTAATAAAAACTTGTGAAGAGTTGTTGACGCTATGAGTGCTTCATTTCACGTTATTAGCTCCAAAAGTATTGTATCATTCTCACAAGTATGATACATTAATTTAATAAGTATGATGGCGGGGGTTAGTTGCACTTGCACCCCTCATTTTTCCATTCACACTCTATAGTTAAAAACCCCATTAAAAATCATATGATTCTGAGTACACTTCTTTTTCATATTTTTTTTTAAAAAAAAATCAAAGACACCCCAAACACAGTAGAACTACAAAAACAGAGCAAAAACCCTTTACATGAACTGAGAATTAAGTTTTTACAGGAACTGGGCATTAAAGCCTAAGCATTCAACAACAAAAGTAAGCTAAATAACTAAGAACTAAACACTTGCACAGTATTTTTGAATTATTGATTCTTACGTAAGAAGGCACTACTCAATAATTGTTACAGTAATTAATGTTCAATATTTTATTTTATTGATTCAATAATTGCTGCGTTGATATTTTATATTATTATTGTTTCAATAATTGTCACTGCATAGTATTTCCCGTTATCAGATCAATAATTCATATTATTTGAATAATATTATTAGATAAGCATTATTGGCAATGTCTAGAAAGTTCTCATCAATGAGAGGTTTGGTCACCTAATCAAGGCACCAAAGAGAGGAGAAATCCTTATTGAAAACCCCTTTTCCGAGGCTACCACATCATGTCATAATTGTGATTCTGTAATATTATTTGTGAATAATTAATTATTGATTTATAGGATAAGAAAATATTTATTTTATGTGGACATAAATGATGGATAGGAAAATATTTATTTTATGTGGTTATAAATGAAGTAATTAATGTTGAGGTGTTTTATCAGTATTTTGTCGAATTGGAGGTATTAAAAATCAAATCAGTGTTCTTAAAGCTCTATTGCGTGAGTTATAATTTTGATCCGACCGTTGGATCATTATGATTTTTGGATATGTTATACATATATAAGTTGAGTATATGTCCACAAATTTTGAACCGTTAAAAATTAAGGTATTATTTGTTATGAATTTTATGAGGTATTGAAAATTGTCCGCTTGTGGAATGGACATAAAATTCGTCTTTTTCTGATAAAAAGACTATTTTATATGAATTGTTGAAGTTTCGGAAATTAAATATTTTTATTAAAATTATGGGTGGGACCCACTTTTATTTTGAAACATGTGGGCTGCCAAAAATGTTCCAAGATGACATGCTTGGTTAGTTTTCAACAAAGTAAGCTACGTAGAAAGAAAAAAAATATATTATTTTATTATTTAGTCTCCTATGACGTTCTAGCATTTTCCTATAAATAGGGTGCTTAGTTAAAATTGAAAATCACACCAGAATCAGAGAATTCTTCTTCTATAATCTTGAGCGTATTTCTTTAAAGTTTTAGAAAGTTTTGAGCGTAGAAAACAGTGAAAGTTTTCTTCAAGAATATCCCCGCTATACCAGTTGGAATACTCTTCTTTTTAAGGTAAGGATGTTATTTTTGTTTAATATTCGCTTGAAATAATATTTTCCTCCATACTCTGTAGTATGTAAGTAATATTATTTCATTTCAGATTTCGAATTCTATACTCGTTTTGTTAAAATTTTGGCTTCTATACTCCATGAAATTAGTAGAATATCCTTGATATTTGCGCTTCATCCAGTATCTTTTCATGAAAATATTATTCTGAGCATTTTTGATAAGTTTTAACTTTTTCCTGCCAGAGTACTATTCATGAGGTTACTATTCCCGAAGTACTATTCACGGGGTACTATTCACTCAAGTACTATTCACCCGGGGTACTATTCATGATAAAAATTAATTCGTTTTCTGTCCAAATTATTTTTGGTATAATATTATTCTTGAATTTTACTCCACAAAGCAGTATCATGTTGACAATTTGGACATTATTGATTTCTGGATAAATTAAATTATAAATTTTTAAAAATTTATCCTTGAACTTGTTTTATTAAATTCTTATATCATTGTTATCATCCTCATATTTATATTCTGTTGAAAGTCATCTGTGACAGTGCATAGATGGACTTGGTATGATTATTACCAAGGATTATTCGGTATAATCATGACCATAATGTTACAAATGATGTGGTAAAAGTCCTCATTGGCCCGTAGTGCATTGATGGACAGTTGTTGGCATGATCATAACCATTGATGAATACACGAATATCCTTGGCCCGTAGTGCATGGATAATTTGTGGTCATGATACTAAAGAATATCCTTGGCCGTAATGCAGGGGTGATTTGATGATGTGGATTATTTATTAAGCTAAGTCTCAGCGATAAAAGTGATGAAAAATCTTTTAAATCATAGAAGATAGTAGATTTTATTCTATACTTGACTCTTTTAATGGATTGCTTGTTCCGCTGCAGTTAAACTTGATGTTTATTATATTTTATCAGTTTAACACTGTTGAAGGCTAATGATAAATTATTCTGCATTATCTTAGTCATAATATTTCTTACTGGCTAGTTGAGCTCACCCTTTTGCTTTCATTGTTCTCTTCAGGAAATGAGAACGTAGCCGGGACTAGTCGGGGAACAGAATGACGGTCCAGGTGATAGCATTAGTAGTCCTCACTATTCTATGAAATAGTGTGATAATAAATGTATTGAGGACTCCTTTTGAGTTGAATACTGTCTAGAAGACAATATTCGTTTTAAAACTCTCAGTTTATATTTTGTCGTACCTTACACGACAGTTGTATTATTAAGTTGTATTTGAATTTTGTACCATGTATTTGGTGACTCAAGATGGGTGATGTATACCTATTTTGGGGGCGTCACAGCATAGTACTGCATAGTGTAGCATAATGTGTGCATAGTGCAGCATAGTAATATCAAAAAACTTTGTTGAATCCGCTGAATTCGTCCGTGAAGTATTCTGAACTGTGCACCCATGATTTTTATTCAAATAGTGCCCTGTCATTCTCCTATAAATAGGATGCTTAGTTTAGAAATGAAAATCACACCAGAATTAGAGAATTCTTCTTCTATAATATTGAGCGTATTTCTTTAGAGTTTAAGGAATCTTTAAGTGTAGAAAATAGTGCAAATTTTCTTCATGAATATATCCGCTATACCAGTCAAAATTACTCTCTTTTTAAGGTAAGGGGTATTATTTATTTCATATTCGCTTACGATATTATTTTTAGTATTCGTAAGGAATTTTATTTTCGTTCAATATTCGTAAGGAATATTATTTTCGTTCAATATTCGTAAAGAATATTATCTTCGTTCAATATTGGTAAGGAATATTATTTTCGTTCAACAGTCGTAAGGGATATTATTTTTGTTCAATATTCGTATGAAATAATATTTTCTTCCATACTCTGTAGTATGTAAGTAATATTATTTTGTTTTTGATTCTGAATTCTACACTCATTTTGATAAGTATTGCTTCTATACTCCTTAAAATTTTTAGAATATCCTTGTAATTTGCGCTTCATCTAGTATCTTTTCACAATAATATTTTTCTGAACATTCTTGTTAAATTTTAACCTTTTTATGTCGGAGTACTATTCATGGATACTATTCATACGTACGGTACTATTCATACGTACAACTCTATTTATACATAAGGTACTATTAATACATATAACACTATTCATAAATTACTATTCACAGAATACTATTCATGAATTACTATTCATATATTACTATTCACTCGGGTACTATTCAAATGGGTACTATTCATGACAAAAATTGATTTCTTTTCTGTCCAAATTACTTTTGATACATAATATTATTCTTGAATTTTATTCCACAAAGCAGTATCGTCTTGACAATTTGGACATTCTTGAACTCTGGATAAATTGAATTATAAATCTTTAAAATTTATCATTTGCTTTCACTTAACTGAATTCTTATATCATTGTCATCATCCTCATACTTATATTGTGATAAAAGTCATTTTTGGCCCATAGTTCATAGATGGACTATTGATTGGTATGATTATGATCAAGAATTATTCGGTATAATCATGACCTGTAATGTTACAAATGATGTGGTAAAAGTGCTCATTGGCCTGTAGTGCATTGATGGACAGTTGTTGGTATGATCATGACCATGGGTTCTCTTCGGCCAAGGGTGCAAAGATGAATTGTTGTTTGGCATGATCATGACCATTGGTGATAATAACGAATATCCTTGGCCTATATTGCATGCATGATTCGTGGATGTGATAATAATGAATATCATTGGCCCGTAGTGCATGGATAATTCAGCGATGTGGATTATTTATTGAGCTGAGTCTCAGTGATAAAATTGATGATAAACTTTTAAATCATAGAAGATAGTAGATATCATGCTCTAATTGACTCTTCTAATGGATTGTTTGTTCCGCTACAGTTAAACTTGTTGTATATTTTATTCTATTAGTTTAACAATGTTGAAGGCTGACGATAATTTATTCTGCATTATCTTAGTCATAATATTCTTTACTGGGCTAGTTGAGCTCACCATTTGTTTTTTATTCTCTTCAAGAAATGAGAATATAGCTGGGACTAGTCGGGGAATGGAGTGATGGTCCAAGATGGTGGCTATAGTAGTCCTCATTATTTTATAAAATAGTGTGATAATAATTGTAATGAGGACTCCATTTGAGTTTGGATATTGTCTACGAGATAATATTCGTGTTAAAACTCTCAGCTACGTTTTGTCGTATTGTAAAAATAAAGTTTGTATTTAATTTCTGTACCATGTATTTGGCGACTCAGAATGGGTGATGTATACCTATTTTGGGGCGTCACAGTTGGTATCAAAGCTTAGGGATATGATCCTTGGCTGAGATTTGAGGCTAGAACTAGGAGGGGAACAACGGGTAATTCCTTCGCTAGTATGACCTACCTAAGCTTATTTGTTATTTAATTGGTAGGTCGGAATATAGGGATAATATGTGGCATGTCATTTAACCCTTATTTTGTGGCAGTATTTGAAAATGGCATCTGAAAATGTTGAAATAAGCAATGGAGCACATGAGACTGTTGAGTCACCGACGATCAATAACCAGGATAATGTGCATCAGGAAGGAAATAATCCTCGTGTAAACAACAACACCGACCAAATGTCGAACGATGGTACGTTTAGGAGCTTTTTAGAATTTATGCAACACCAAACGAGAGAGACTTCTGTTCATAATTTAGGTGGAGTCAATGGAAACTCACGACTGGTTACTGCTAAACAGTTCAAGGAGCTGGCCGGATCGCCGGAGTTTTTGGGAAAGCCAGAGCCACTTAAGGCAGAGACGTGGATTAAGTAGATCACCAAGATATTTGGTGTCTTGGGATGCTCCGAGGAGTAAAAGGTTACCTTTTCCACCTTCATGTTGTGTGAAGAGGCAGATTACTGGTGGGAATCTGTAAAACATACTCATCTTTCTACACTAAAGATCATGTCTTGGGAGAAGTTCCAAGAATTGTTCAACGACAAATACTTTTTTGAAAGTATTCGTCACATGAAGAAGGTAAAATTTATCAAGTTGGAGCAAAACAATATGACCGTATTGCAGTACGAGGCTAAGTTTGCTGAGTTGTCCTGGTTTACATCCCATTTGGTAGATAATGAGGAGCATATGACACGAATGTTTCTGCGAGGTTTGAAGCCCGAAATTCTTCAAGACCTCATTTCTCACAAACTTTGTTTATATTCATATGTTGTGAATAGGGCTCAGTTATTAGAACGCGATTATGAGTCAGCTCAACCAAAAGGTAATGACTAACAACACGATAATAATCGTAACGGTGGCAATGACCATCGAAACAATGATAACCATCGTGGAGGAAATTATCATGCCAGAAATGGTAACCATTTCGGTGGTAATCATGGCCAAGATAATAAGAAAGGTAAAATAAGTGAGAACAACTTTAAGAAGAGAAGATTCAACAATGACGGAAAGACATCGACACCAGCACCCATTTCCAAAGAAGGAGAACGACCATCGGTCATATGTTACAAATGTGGAGAGGAAGGACACATCAGCTCAAATTGTACACAGCAACCCAAAGCGTGTTTCAATTGTGGAAAGGATGGTCATTTAGCTCGATTTTGTCATGCAGCAAAGTCAAGTCCAGTTGGGATGGCGACACCAAAGGTTGTCCCAGAAAAGTCAAAGTCGGTAGTTTAGGGAGAATATTTTTCGTGACGAGGAACCCGAACAAAGTTATCACGTTTAAGCTAATCATAAACTCTTGCGAAGTCTTTACCTTGTTAGATACCGGTGCTACCCATTCTTTTATTTCACCTAGTTGTGCTCAACGTTTAAATTTGACTTCACAAAAATTAGACTTTGACTTCTCTGTTGAAACTCCGTTGGGAGAAACCTTCATTACATCCATTGTTTATAAGTCTTATTTGATTCAAATCGGCACCCTCACATTACATGTTGATATTATCTCTTTGAAAATACTTGTATTTGATGTGATTTTAGGAATCGACTGGTTAACTACTCATCATGCTAAAATTGATTATTTTCGTAAGGTTGTTAGCCTTCATATTCCTAACCAACCTGTTATGCGAATTCAAGCAACCAAACCATTAAAGTCAATCACTGTCATATCAAGCCATAAATAAAGAGCCCGAGCCTTTCGCTGGTGACTTCCTTGTGTGGGATGCACCGAAGCCAAACTTTTCGTAGGGGACGCCGTGAATAATGGTGGCAAGTTGATAGGTATCAATGTGAGGTGTTATCCAAGTCTTGGATGAGAGTCACAGTTTTGAATGATATTTCTAATGTTAATAAATTTCTTGACGTATTCTCTGAAGAACTTCCTGGGCCTACCCCCAGAAAGTGAAATCAAATTTTGTATTGACCTTGAACTTGGTACAAAACCCTCAAATATTTCTTCACCTAGAGCGAACGTAACATGCGCAAAAAAAGTTGGCTCGATCTGTTGAAAGATTACGATCATACCATTCAATACCATCCTGGAAAAGTGAACGTGGTAGCTGACGCGTTGAGTAGAAGATCGTATGCGTGTATGAGTGCAACGTTGTTAACACAAAGACCCATTTCGTATAACTTACAAATGATGGAGATAGAGTTAAAGACTCTAGGGACCCACGTAATGATATCGAATATACGAGTAGAACCAACTTTAATCGATAAAGTTGAAGCCGCTCAAGCTACAGACCCGGAGCTTTTGAATATGAAGAAAGTGCAAGAATGTGTTATTCCAGAAGTAAGAGTCGATAAAGAGAGGAAATCTCAACCCTCGATTTATTGGTCTATTAAAAATCCTCGATTGAGTAGGAACTGTGGCTTATAGACTCGCCTTACTGCTAAGTATGTCTTATGTTCATAATGTTTATCACATATCGATGTTACATAAATTTGTGGATGACCCGAACCACATTATTGAATTAGAACTAGACGAGATAACAGAAGATTTAACGTATGAGGTGATACATGTTAAAATCTTGGATAAGAAGAAACATATTCTACGCTCAATGGTTATACCTCAAGAGTTAGAATCTGAAATAAAATCAAGGTATCCTCACCTGTTTGACATACCAAGTACGTACGTCAATTTCGAGAACGAAATTTCATAAGGAGGGGAGGTTGTAAGACCCCAACTTTTATGAATAAAGATTTAATATTTTCTAAATATCATTTTGAGTAATATGGTCTGGATTTGATATAATGTTATAGTTGTGGGTAATATTTATAAATTTTGCAAAGTAAGCAAGTTGTTATAAATATTTGTTTGGTCGGGGAATATTCATTTTATCAGGGAATATTTGTACGACGGCACAATCATTGGTGGACCCCACAACAGAATTATTATCGGAGTTAGAAAATGACAGAAATAACTTTTTATAAAAATAACGGCAAAAGTTTTACCATTAACTGTTGAAATATCCAAAGATAAAAGTACGATGTCTACGCGTGGTTGCATAAGAGCGCATAAAGCGGTGCATTATGCAATATCTTTGATTATTGATGCTTACGTGAGAAGTCACTCAGTTTTATTCAATTATTGACACGGTAATTGCTGCATAGTATCTCACATTATTGATTCAATTATTATCACAATATTTTATATTATTAAATCAATAATTGAGGCAACAAAGTTATTCATATTATTATTTGCATTTTTGACGATGTCTAGAAAATTCTGTCGAGGAAAGGGGTTTGGTCACCTAATTGTGCACCAATAAGGAGAAATCCTTATTGGAAAGCCCCCTCTTTCCTGAGAATGATTTGGTTGTTAATATTGTGAGTTATAATATTAATGATGAATGTTATTAAAAATATGTTTTGAGAAGCCAATTGAATTGAGATAAATAGAGGGGTATTTTATGAAGTATTTGATGTAAGTTTGGATTATTACATGGACCCCCACTTTCTCATTTTTCAAAATCGTTGGTAGAAAGTTATCTCAGTTTTGTTTTATTACTCATATATATATATATATATATATATATGAAGGTGACATGTATATATATATATATTAAGTTTTGTTTTTTATATAAAATAAAATATATTATATTTTATTGTGCATAGTACTGCATCGTGTTGCATATTACTGCATAGTGTATGCATAGTTCTGCATAGTATAGCATAGTAAAATCAAAAAATTTCAGTGAATCTGCCGAATTCGTTCGTGAAGTTTTCTAAACTGTGCACCCGTGATTTTTATTCAAATAGTGCCCTGCCATTTTTCTATAAATAGGATGCTTAGTTTAGAAATAAAAATCACACCAGAATCAGAGAATTCTTCTTCTATAATATTGAGCATATTTCTTTAGAGTTTAAGGAAGCTTTGAGTGTCAAAAAAGTTCAAGTTTTCTTCAAGAATATATCCGCTTTATCAGTCAGAATTACTCTCTTTTTAAGGTAATGGGTATTATTTATTTCATATTCGCTAACAATATTATTTTTTGTATTCGTAAGGAATTTTATTTTCGTTCAATATTCGTAAAGAATATTATTTTCGTTAAATATTCGTAAGGAATATTATCTTCATTCAATATTCGTAAGGAATAATATTTTTGTTCAACAGTCGTAAGGAATATTATTTTTGTTCAATATTCGTATGGAATAATATTTTCTTCCATATTCTGTAGTATGTAAGTAATATTATTTCGTTTCAAATTCCGAATTCTACACTCATTTTGATATGTATTGCTTCTATACTCTTTGAAATTCATAGAATATCCTTGAAATTTGCGCTTCATCGAGTATCTTTTCATAAGAATATTTTTCTGAACATTCTTGTTAAGTTTTAAACTTTTCATGTCGGAGTACTATTCATAGATATTATTCATACGTACGGTACTATTCATACGTACGACACTATTCATACGTACGGTACTATTTATACCTACGGTACTATTCATGAAGTACTATTCACGGGATACTATTCACGAAGTACTATTCACCTGAGGTACTATTCATGACAAAATTAATTGATTTCTTTTCTGTCCAAATTTTTTTGATACATGAATACTATTCTTTAATTTTACTCCGCAAAGCAGTATCGTGTTGATAATTTAGACATTCTTGAACTCTGGATAAATTGAATTATAAATCTTTAAAATTTACCCGTTGCTTTCACTTAATTGAATTCTTATTTCATTATCATCATCATCATACTTATATTAAGATAAAAGTCATCTTTAGCCCGTAGTGCATAAATGGACTGTTGATTGGTATGATTATAATCAGGAATTATTCGGTATAATCATGACCTGTAATGTTACAAATGATATGGTAAAAGTCCTTATTGGCCCGTAGTGCATTGATGGACAATTATTGGTATGATCATGACCATGGGTTCTCTTCGGTCAAGGGTGCAAAGAAGAATTGTTGTTTGGCATGATCATGATCATTGGTGATAATAACCGTGACGCCCCCAAAATAGTTATACATCACCCATTCTGAGTCGCCCAATACATGGTACAGAAAATAACTACAACTTTATTATTACAATTGTCGTGGAAAATACGACAACACATACTGTGAGTTTAAATACAAATATTATCTTCTAGACAATATCCACACTCAAATAAAGTCCTCATTCCAATAATTGATGCACTATTTTACAAAAATAATGAGGACTGCTAAAACAACTGTCTAAGACCATCACTCTATACCCGAATCGTTCTCAAGTATGTTCTCGCTTCTACGAGAAGAAAAATGGAATAAAAAGGAAAAGGGTGAGCTCAACTAGCCCAGTAAGGAATATTATGACTACGATAATATACAAAAAATTATCCTTAGTCTTCAACAATGAAAAATCTGATAGAATATAATAGACAACAAGTTTTAGATCAACAACTGCAGCGGAAACAACAATTCATTAGAAGAGTTAGGTAGAGAATGAAATCTACTATCATCTATGAATTTAAAAATCCATTATCAATATTTTATCCCTGTAACATCAATCGATATACATCTTGCATCAAATATTCATCTTTGCACTACGGACCAAAGATATTCATTTGTATCACCAGGTTGTCATGTTCATCTCAACACCTGTTCATCTTTGCACTACGGGCCAAAGATATTCATCAGGTAATCATTCATCTTTGCACTACGGGCCAAAGATATTCATCAAGTATCACCATTAAGGATTGAGGATGATGAAAAACATTTTAGAGAACGAATCCAGTGAGACAGAATGACAAATATTAGGGATTCGTATTTCAGTTTATCCAAACTCAATAATACTCCATAATAACCAATTATGAAGTAGAATTCAAAAATAAAGATCAAAACATGGATACAATCAAAGATAGTTATAACCATAAAAGATATCTTGGACAAAAAGAAAAAATTTCATTTTTCGAATTGAATAGTCTTAAGTATTCGTGAATAATCTCAGATATCGTGAATAAATAGTCGATATCGTGAATAGTAATCCCGACACAACAAAATAGAAATTAAATATTAATATTTCGATATAATAATATTGAAAGAATAACATCATTACGAAAAAAAATAACATCCCTTACCTCAAAATAACAGTATTTCTGATCGGAATATTGGATGTAAAGTCGAAGGAAACTTGCACTGAATAGCAACTCTCAAAGTATATAAATACTCATAAAATACGCTCGAAAATATAGAGAGAAAGAGAACTTATGTTTCTGTTGTGATTTTCAATTCTAACTTAGCACCCTATTTATAGGAAAATGCTAGAACGCCAAAGCAGACTTGACCTACTACCAGATGGCTTTACCTGCTACTATTCCCACCCATCACTTTTGAAATAAAATTTCAGAACATTTCTCACCAACCAAAGTGGGGCCCACCAATTCTAGAAATTTCCAAAATGATTTACCATTTAAACAATAATCAGAAACTTCAATAATTCATAATAAATAGCCCTTTTATCAGAAAAATATGAATTTTATGTTTATTCCATAGAAAATTGAATTCTCTACAACTTTGCAGAAGAAAGTTTTTCCAAATTCCAAACAAAAAATGTCCAAAATCCACATACGGACGATTTTTAATACCTCCATTCCGACAAAATACTGATAAAACACCTCAGCTTTAATTCCTTCATTTATAACCACATAAAATAAATAAATATTTCTTTATCATATAAATCAATAAATAATTATTCACAAATAATATTACAGAATCACAATAATGACAACCAGGCCGTTCCCAGGAAAGAGGGGGCTTTTCGATAAGGATTTCTCCTTACTGGCACGCAATTAGGTGACCAAACTTCTCCTTGACAGAACTTTCTAGACATTGCCAATAATGCTATCTAATAATATTATTCAAATAATATGAATTATTGATCTGATAATGGAAAATATTGTGTAGTGATAATTATTGAAACAACAATAATATAAAATATCAACGCAACAATTATTGAATCAATAAAATAAAATCTTGAACAGTAATTACTGTAACAATTATTGAGTAATGCCTTTTTACATTAGAATTAATAATTCAAAATACTGTGCAATACCGTGTATACTACTACTGCAACCACGCCAGACATCAGTATTCTAACCACCGTGTAATTCAACAAAGGTTAATTAGCAGTAACAATTACGTCGTTATTTATAAAAACTCAAACTTATCATTTTCTTCATCCGACTGTTATTCTGTTATATGGCCCACAAATGACTGCACCGTCGTACAGATATTCCCGACAAAAAGAATATTCCACGACCAAACGAATATTCCCCGACAACAATAAATATTTTATAGCCACTTGCTTATTTTGTAAAATTTGCACATTTCATCCATAACCAAAGTATTATATCAAATTATCACCTTATTATTTTAAGATAATAAATAGAGGAAATTCAATTTTATTTATAATAAGTTGGGGTCTTACAACCTCCCATTTTTATGAAATTTCGTCCTCAAAATTAACGTACGTACTTGGTGTTTCGAAAAGGTGAGGATACCTCGCTTTCATTTCTGATTCCAACTCCCAGGTCATTTCTTCAATAGCATGGTTCCTACACAAAACCTTAACTTGTGGTAAAACCTTTGTGCGTAGAACATGCTCTTTCCAATCCAAGATCTTGACAGGTACCTCCTCGTACGTTAAATCTTCGGCTATCTCGTCTGGTTCTAACGCAATAATGTGGTTTGGGTCGTCCACATATTTACGTAACATCGATATGTGAAACACGTTATGAACACGAGACATACTTGGCGGTCAAGCGAGTCTATAGGCCACAGTTCCTACTCGGTCGAGGATTTCAAATGGACTAATAAATCGAAGGTTTGAGCTTTCCTCACATCGCCGATTCTTATTTTTGGAATAACGACTTCTTCGTGATCTTCTTCTTTCATATTCATCACTCTGTGCAGAAGCTTGAGCAAGCGACTTTAAATTTATCAATTAAAGTCAGTTCTACTCGTATATTTGACATCATCACGTGGGTCCCTAGAGTCTTTCACGCTATCTTTATCGTTTATAAATTATACAAAATAGGTCTTTGTGTTCGACAATATCGCACTCGTACTCGCATACGATCTTTTACTCAACGCGTCAGCTACCACGTTCTCTTTTTCCAAGATAGTATGGTCAGAACAGGTGCCGAAATGAGTCTCCTCTTGAGTTCTTGGAAGCTCTTCTAACATTCCTCGATCCATTCGCATTTTATGTCTTTTTGAGTTAGTTGAGTTAATGGAGTAGCGATTCAAGAACATCCTTCAACGAATCTCCGATAATAACCAACTAAGCCTAGAAAGCTAGATATTTTGATTACTGACTTATGTTTCTCTCAACTGTGACTCATATCCTAACCTTAGATAGCACGTCACAATGGCGCCTATTAGTTTACCACCGCACGATTATGAGGTCCCCTACAGAGAGTTTGGCTTCGGTGCATTCCACAAAGGAAGTCACCAGATAAAGGCTCGGGTACCAACTCTTGTAGTTAGGGTTTTAACTCCTGAAGTTCAATAGGAGCCATTTGATATGGATTTTTGGTAATGGGTTTTGTACCGGGTTCAAAGTCGATACAAAATTCAATATCATACTCTGGGGGTAGGCCAGGAAGTTCTTCAAGAAATACGTCAGGAAATTCACTAACAACAGAAATGTCATTCAAATATAACGTATTTTTGTTTAAATCCATGACATAGGCTAAGAAATCTTGACATCCATTTTTTAATAAACGAATGGCTTACTGGCTTGATATGACAGTTATTGACTTTAGTGGTTTGGTTTCTTGAATTCGCATAACAGGTTGGTTAGGAATATGAAAACTAACAACCTTACAAAAATAATCAATTTTGGCATGATGAGTAGTTAAACAATCAATCCCTAAAATCACATCAAATGCAAGTATCTTTAAAGAGATAAGATCAACATGTAATGTGATGGTGCCAACTTGGATCAAGCAAGATTTATAACCAGTGGATGTAACGAAAGTTTCTCCTAACGGGGTCTCAACAGATAAGTCAAATTCCAATTTCTTCGGAGTCAAGTTCAATGGTTGAGCACAAGCAGGAAAGATAAAAGAATGGGTAGAACCGGTATCTAATAAGGAATAGATTTTGCAAGAATTTATAATTAACTAACCCGTGATACCTTCGTTCGGGTTCCGTTTTGGGCAGTCACGACAAACGTTCTTCCAGAAACCGTCGACTTTGTTTTGTCCGTATCCACCTTTAGTGCCACCGTCCCAGCTGGACTTGATTTCGCTACAGGAAAAAATCGAGCTATGTGACCATCTTTTCCATAACTAAACATACCTTGGAAGGCTATGAACAATGGACTTATATGTCCCTCCTCTTCGCATCTGTAGCATCTAACTGGCGGTCGTTCTCCTCCCCTAGAATTTGTTGCTAGTGCTAGTGCTGCTGCCAACGTCTTCCTGTCATCGTTAAATCTTCTCTTCTTGAAATTTCCACTTGACTCACCTCTCCTATTATCATGGCCACGATTACCACCCGAGTGGTTACTTCTTTTGTCCGTATTTTTCCCTTATCGCTAGTTATCATCGCTCCGATGACTGCTGTCACCGGTATGACCCTGGTTGTGGTCCCTCGGTTGAACATACTCACTATCTCGCTCTAATAATTAAGCCCTGTTGACAACATTTGAATATAGAGAAAATTTGTGAGAGATAAGGTATTGACGAATCTCGGGTTTTAGACCTCTCAGAAACATCCGCGTCATACGTTCCTCATTCTCTACCAAATGAGGTGCAAACCTAGATAACTCCGCGAACTTTGCCTCGTACTAGGACACCGTAATGTTGTTCTGTTCCAGTCTAATAAACTCTACCTCCTTCATATGATGAATACTTTCAGGAAAGTACTTGTCATTGAACAGTTTCTGAAATTTTTCCCAAGACATGTTGAGTGCGGCAGGCTGGGTACACTTCACAGATTCCCACTAGTAATCTGCCTAACCACGGAACATAAAGGTGGCGAATGGAACCTTCTATTCCTCTGTGCATCCCAAGACATCAAATATCTTGGTCATTTTCTTAACCCACGTTTCTGCCTTGATTGGATCCGGCTTTCCAAAGAATTCTGGTGGTCCCAACTCTTTGAACTGCTTGGCTGTGACAAACCGCGCGTTGTTATCATTTCCACCCGTATTTTGTACACGAGTCTCCCTCGTCTGATTTTGCATGAACTGCAAAAAGTTTCTAAACATTCCATCATTCATCGTTTGCTCGGTAGTGTTGTTTATAAGAGAAATATTGCCTTCCTGTTGCACGTTCTCCTGATTGGTGACTAAAGGTGTTTCCACAGTCTCATACACTCCATTATTGACGTTCTCAGCTGCCATTCTTAAATACTGTCATAAAACAAGGGTTAATTAAACAAATTAACATATCACATAATATCCCTATATTATGACCGGCCACTAAATAAGCTTAGGTAGGACACAATAGCGAAGGATTTACTCATCTCTCCCCTCCTAATTCTATTCACAGATCTCCGCCAGAGACCATATCCCTAAGCTCGGATACCAACTGTGACACCCCCAAAATAGGTATACATCACCCATTCTGAGTCGCCAAATATATGGTACAGAAAACAACTACAACTTTATTATTACAATTGTCGTGCAAAATACGACAACGCATACTATGAGTTTAAATACAAATATTGTCTTCTAGACAATATCCACACTCAAATAAAGTCCTCATTACAATTATTGATGCACTATTTTACAAAAATAATGAGGACTGCTAAAACAACTATCTAGGACCATCACTCTATATCCCGATAAGTTCCTGCTATGTTCTCGCTTCCTGAGAAGAAAAATGGAACAAAAAAGAAAAAGGTTAACTAGCCCAGTAAGGAATATTATGACTAAGATAATATACAACAAATTATCCTTAGTCTTCAACAATAAAAAATCTAATAGAATATAATAGACAACAAGTTTTAGATCAACAACTGCAGCAGAAACAACAATTCATTAGAAGAGTTAAGTAGAGAATGAAATCTACTACCATCTATGAATTTAAAAGTCCATCATCAATATTTTATCCCTGTAACATCAATCAATATACATCTTGTATCAAATATTCATCTTTCCAGTACGGGCCAAAGATATTCATTTGTATCACCAGTTGGTCATGTTCATCTCAACACCTGTTCATCTTTGCACTACGGGCCAAAGATATTCATCAGGTAATCATTCATCTTTGCACTAAAGGCCAAAGATATTCATCAAATATCACTATTAAGGACTGAGGATGATGAAAAACATTTTAGAGAACGAATCTAGTGAGACAGAAGGATAAATATTAGGGATTCGTATTTCGGTTTATCCAAACTCAATAATAATCCATAATAACCAATTGTGAATTAGAATTCAAAAATAAAGATCAAAACATGGATACAATCAAAGATAGTAACCATAAAAGACATCTTAGACAAAAAAGAAAATTTTCATTTTCTATGAATAATAATCATGATTCGTGAATAAGTCAGTATATCGTGAATAGTAATCCCGACACAAAAAGGTAGAAATTCCACAATAAAATCCATATTAATATATCGGTATAATGATATTGAAAGAATAACATTATTACGGAAAAAAATAACATCCCTTACCTCAAAATAACAAAGATTTACGACCTGGAATATCGGATGTAAAGTCAAAGGAAACTTACAGATCTAATAAAGCGAACTCTCAAAGTATCTAAATACTCATAAAATACGCTCGATAATATAGAGAGAAAGAAAACTTATGTTTCTGGTGTGATTTTCAATTCTAACTTAGCACCCTATTTATAAAAAAATGCTAGAACGTCAAAGCAGACTTGACCTGTTACCTGATGGCTTTACCTGCTACTATTCCCACCCACCACTTTTGAAATAAAATTTTAGCACATTTCTCACTAACCAAAGTGGGGCCCACCAATTCTAGAAATTTCCAAAATGATTTACCATTTAAACAATAATCAGTAACTTCAATAATTCATAATAAATAGCCCTTGTATCAGAAAAATACGAATTTTATGTCCATTCCACAGAAAATCGAATTCTCTACAACTTTGCAGAAGAAAGTTTTTCCAAATTCCAAACAAAAAATGTCCAAAATCCACATACGGACGATTTTAATACCTCCATTCCGACAAAATACCGATAAAACACCTCGACTTTAATTCCTTCATTTATAACCACATAAAATAAATAAATATTTCCTTATCATATAAATCAATAAATAATTATTCACAAATAATATTACGTAATCACAATAATGACAATCAGTAGCTCCTGAGAAGAGGGGCTTTCCAATAAGGATTTCTCCTCTTCAAGCGCACAATTAGGTAACCAAACCTCTCCTTGATGTAACTTTCTAGACATTTCCAATAATTCTATCTAATAATATTATTCAAATAATATGAATTATTGATCCGATAATGGGAAATCTTGTGCGATGACAATTATCAAACAATAATAATATAAAATATCAACGCAACAATTATTGAATCAATAAAATAAAATCTTGAACATTAATTCTATCAGAATAATTATTGAGTAGTGCCTTCTTACATAAGAATTAATAATTCAAAATCACATGCAATACCGTAGGCTACTACGCAACCACGCCAGACATCAGATTTTAACCACCGAATAATCCAACAAAGTTAATCTTGTAACAATTACGCCGTTATTTATAAAAACTTAAACTTGTCATTTTCTTCATCCGATGCTTATTACATTTATGGGGCCCATAAAATGACTACGCCAATCAAATTTGGATATTCTCGACAAAAAGAATATTCCACGACCAAACGTATATTCCCCGACAACAATGAATATTTTATAACCACTTGCTTATTTTGCAAAATTTGCACATTTCACCCATAACCAAAGTATTATATCAAATTATCACCTTATTATTTCAAGATAATAAATAGAGTAAATTCAATTTTATTTATAATAAGTTTGGGTCTTACAATAACGAATATCCTTGGCCTGTATTGCATGGATGATTCGTGGATGTGATAATAATAAATATCCTTGGCCCGTAGTGCATGGATAATTCAGCGATGTGGATTATTTATTAAGCTGAGTCTCAGTAATAAAATTGATGACAAAATTTTAAATCATAGATGATAGTAGATATCATGCTCTACTTGACTCTTCTAATGGATTGTTTGTTCCGCTGCAGTTAAACTTGTTGTCTATTGTATTCTATCAGTTTAACATTGTTGAAAGCTAAAGATAATTTATTCTGTATTATCATAGTCATAATATTCTTTACTGGGCTAGTTGAGGTCTCCCTTTGTTTTCATTGTTCTCTTCAGGAAATGAGAATATAGCTGGGACTAGTCGGGGAATGGAGTGATGGTCCAAGATGGTGGCTATAGTAGTCCTCACTATTTTATAAAATAGTGTGATAATAATTTTAATGAGGACTCCATTTGCGTTTGGATATTGTCTACGAGACAATATTCATGTTAAACTCTTAGCTACGTTTTGTCGTATTGTAAAAATAAAGTTTGTATTTGATTTCTGTACCATGTATTTGGAGACGGGTGAAACTGTCGCTATAGCCGACTGTGTACTACACAACTGTGTACATACATATTTTTCATCTATATAAGTTTAAATAACTTTTATATTTGATGCTTCTCAATTAAGCAAATAAAAATTAAAGATCAAGTAATTATATAAAAGTTCAATGACCTTTATTTATGTGAAATATGTTTCTGTGTAAGTAAATATAAATTTATGCTCGGTTATAAAAGTTTATTAACTTTTATACTTGTGTAATTATGCTTCTTGATTAAATGATATAATAATTTAAACGATATCAAAAATGCTTATGTATAAGCGAGATATATATATATATATATATATATATATATATATATATATATAGTTATAAAGCATGTTTATAAAGAATTATTTAATTTGTTCTGAATCAAATATGCTTCCAGACATTTAATTTTTGTGCACATTTATAAAGAATTATTTATTTTTTATAATATAGAATGTGTTTCTATGGATTAAAAATATAAATTTAATTTCAGATATTATGCAACATGTGACGCCCCCAAAATAGGTATACGTACATCACCCATCTTGGGTCGCCAGAAAATATACTACTGATAACTCGATTTATACAACTGTCGAGCAAAATACGATGACTCATATACTGTGAGTTTCAATACAAATATTATTACGTATATAATACGACAATTTTCATATTTAAATTATTAAAATGCCATATAAAGTACAATAGCAAATATATCAAGTCCCCGAAGGGACACGAGAAGATTTATGTTCTCTTCATTCTAATGGAGTGCACCTTTGACGTTTCTAAATTTTGATTCACCTCACCATATTATAGTTTTCCAAAATTAAATATCAAATGATGTATAAAACATGTCACACACATTTTAAGTTCTCAGTACAATTATTATGACACACCGTTTCATAATTTGATTAGGCTTGTGACTAATTTGTATCAACACTTTATACCCATGTTCTCTCTGCTAGTCCCAGCTACACTTTTATTACCGGAAAGGGGTGGTGAAGTAAAAGGGTGAGCACAAATAGCCCAGTAAAGAATATCATGACTTAAGATAATTAAATTATCAAAAGAATTCAGATATTTAGAACATATGGCAGAAGATAAAAGTTTTCAACCATAAAAGCAAAGATCAACAATCCATTAGAAGAGTCAAGTAGAACATAATGTCTACTATCTCCTCTAGATTAAAAGTCCATCGTTAATATTTCATTCCTGTAATACTCATCAACAGTTCTTTGTTATACCCAAGACAAAGAGAACTCTCATCACCTATCTTCACCTGAACCACTACAGATTATAATTAAATCACAATTCATATTTATAATCAAGTAAATCAACAGTCCAACTTTGCACTACATGCCAAAGATATAAAACTGTAAAACCAATAACCATCAGTCCATCTTTGCTCTATAGGCCAAAGATATACAATTATAAAACCAATAACCAACAGTCCATCTTTGCACTACAGGCCAAAGATATACAATTGTAAAACCAATAATCAACAGTCCATCTTTGCACTACAGGCCAAAGATATACAACTGTAAAACCAATAACCAACAGTCCATCTTTGCACTACAGGCCAAAAATATAAAACTGTAAAACTAATAATGCTGAGACTCAGCTTAATAGTATAACGACCATGAATTATCCATGCACTACGGGCCAAGGATATTCGTGTTTTCAATTACGATCATGATTGTACCGAATAATCCCTGGTCATAATCATACCAAGTCCATCTATGCACTACGGGCCAAAGATGACTTTTACCACATCGTTTGTAACATTATGGTCATGATTATACCGAGTAATCCCTGGTCATAATCATACCAAGTCCATCTATGCACTACTGGCCATAGATGACTTTCAACACAATATAAGCATGAGAATGATAACAATGATATATATAATGAATAAACATAAATCATCATAATAATAAGATAACATAGATCTTAGTGATTTTTAACTTAATTATCTAGAGTCCAAATTGATAACATAATAATAGATGAAGCACAAACTATTAAGGATATTCTAATCCTTTCAGGACCTTTTCATCATTTAATGATGAGTTGAAGAAACGAATAATAACATATGACCATAATATGGAGTATGAAAGAAAATGATATCACTTTACCATAAAAATGATACCCCTTACCACAATAATGATATCCCTTACCTTAGCATGTGACTTGATTCGCTTTACAGAAATCGATCAACTTAAACAATGCTTGCATTCCTTATCTACACTTGGAGTAACATTACACTCAATAGAAATACTCACAATATTATACTCACAATATTGTAGTAAAAGAATTCTATATTTTTAGTGTAGTGATGGTGTGTGTTTAGTTGCTCAACCTGGCAACCTATTTATACTAAAAATTTAGTAAACAACACCTGCTTTGATAAAATAATCAAATGAGGTATATAATAATGGTAGTGGAATTTATGGTCCCATAGAGAAAATTAAACCAACTTGTACACGTTTTAAAAATAATTGAGTCCAGACTACTTTTGAAAAAGTAGAGTGTCGGCAAGTCCTGCCAAACTTACTTTTGTAAAAAGAAAATAATTGAACAAACGTCTGTATATCGTACTTATCTTTAATCAACACCTTTTATTCATCAATTATTCACACATTTTCAATCTTTCAACAATTATTCACAATTATTAACAAAGACTCCCAATACTTCCAACTGGCTTAATCATATTAAATAATATGAGTTACTATGCAATAACTACTGTGATAATTATTTAATAAAATACTGAGTGACTTCTTACGTAAGAATCAATAATATCAATCACTTTACAATACCGTGTGCTACTGAGGAATACCGTGTACTCTCGTGGAAATCACGCCAGACATCGTATCTTTATCACAGGTATTTCAATAGTTAACTGTAAAAGTTTTGTCGCCAATTTTTTAAAAAGGTTATTTCTGTCGCTTTCCCTATCCGACAGTTATTCTGTTATAAGGCCCACCAATGATTTGTTAATTCAAATCCACGCATTTAATATATTCCTCGACAAAAAAAGAATATTCCCCGACCAAACGAATATTCATACTAAATAATTACATGTAATAAGTGTATGATAACCAAAATTTTTGTAGGCCTCAGTGGTGTCTTCATCGGCACAACTCAACTTTCCCCCGAATAAATCCAGGGCTCAACTTACCCCCGTATAAATTTAGGGCGTGAGACCACTTGAGCATAGAGGAGTTTACTAAGACTCGAACCCATGGTAATGGGGACTTATGTCCGGCTTCCCACCACTAAGCCACCACCTCAAGCGATGATAAAATACAACAATCTAAATATATATAAAAATTATTAAATCAACACCTTATTATAAACAATTTAAATTATATTACAAGTTGAGGTCAACACCAAAACATATTCACCTCGAATAACATATAAACCAACTAATAATTCATTATTCATTCAAGTTGTCTTTATTTATCGCATTATATTCCAACATTTATAAATGAATAACAAAACTAAAGAAACCCATATATGACAATTCATTTTAAAAACATCAGTCCATTGTTATGGTATTATCACCATTAACCAGAACTTAACTAGTAATTTAATTAATTTTAACAGAAACTAGACTTCAAATAATCGAATTTAGCATCAAAAATCACCCAAATCGGATTTAAAATCATTAAGTTATACATTTTTAAAACTTAATGTTTGATGCTAAAATTTCAGCTTGAAAAATTCTGAACCAGCCACCTTACAAAATTCATAACAAATCATTCGTTAATCTTTAATGGTTCAAAATTTTTGGATATATACTCAACTTATATATGTACAACATATCCAAAAATTACAACGATCCAACGGTTGGATTAAAAATTATAACTCACGCAATATAGCTTAATAAAACTGATTTTTCGGACTATAAGTCCTTCGGACAAGTTTCACTCAAACTGTCACCACGAAAAATCTACAAAGAATTTTTTGGTGATTCTAATTTCTCCGTTTATCTTACTTCCGAGGCTTTCTTTTGATATATGGCTCATCTTCTAACTCATTATACACAAAGAGTTACAGATTTTATAAAATCAAGTAGTAAACTAATTTTTCTAAAATTTTCAGATTTTGTTCACCTTTTAATTTCTTGATTTCTTTCCTTTGATTCATATTTTTGTTAGTTTAATCTATCACATACCAACATAAATACACCAACATCATAAAACGTAACTTCTATCATAAAATCAAAGGATTAATCAAGGTTTTATTCATTACCTTCTTGAACTTTTCTTCTTCACTTCTTCTTCTTCACTTTCCTTCTTTTTTCTTTCTTTTCTTTTCCCAAATTGTTGCTACGGGAGGGAGTGTGGGAAATGAAGAGTAAAATGCTGATTTTGCCTTATTAGGCTTAATCACCCAACCAACATCCATGACCCATTTGAATTAAAGGACCAATCAAAACAAGTTTGGTGAGGAAATTTGGAAAATGTTTGGAAGCATGTAGGAAACTAATTTCATCAAATTTCTTACTCAATTATCAGCCTCTTAGCCGTCGCCCACATGACACCCTTCTAGAAGATTTAATCCCCCTCTTTTATTTGTTCATTTATCTGTTTAATTGTTCATTTGACCATTTATCAATTTAATATTTTACAATTTTAAAATAATTATCATAAATTAAATTAGACTTTTATTTCATAAAAGTCGGGGTCTTACAATCACCCCAATTATGAAATTTCGCCCTCGAAATTTATGTACGTACCTGAAATTCTGAAGAAATAAGAATTTCAAATTCTAGCTCCCAGGCTACTTCCTATGTCTCATGGTTCATCCATTGCTCATTTCCTGTATTTGAAATATCATTCCAGAATACAGTTTCAAAACAAGGGTTAATTGACATGCCACATATTATCCCTATACTCTGACCGACCAATTAAATAACAAATAAACTTAGGTAGGTCATACTAGCGAAGAAATTACTCGTCTCTTCCCTCCTAGTTCTAGTCTCACATCTCAGCCAGGGATCATATCCCTAAGCTTTGATACCAAATGTGACGCCCCCAAAATAGGTATACATCACCTATCTTGGGTCGCCAGAAAATACACTACTGATAACTCGATTTATACAATTGTCGAGCAAAATACGACGACTCATATACTGTGAGTTTCAATACAAATATTATTACGTATATAATACGACAATATTCATATTTAAATTATTACAATGCCATATTGTGACGCCCCCAAAATAGGTATACATCACCCATCTTGAATCGCCAAATACATGGTACATAAATCAAATACAACATAATTATACAACTGTCGTGTAAAATACGACAAAACATAAACTGAGAGTTTAAACAAAAATATTGCCTTCTAGACAATATCCACTCTCAATGGAGTCCTCATAGACAGTATACAAACTCAAATTCAGTCCTCGTTACATTTATTATCACACTATTTAACAGAATAGTGAGAACTACTAATGCTATCATCTAGACTGTCAATCCGTTCCCCGACTCGTCCCAGCTATATTCTCATTTCCTGAAGAGAACAGTGAAGGAAAGGGTGAGCTCAACTAGCCAAGTAAGAAATATTATGACTAAGATAATGCAGGATAAATTATCATTAGCCTTCAACAATGTTAAACTGATAAAATACAATAGACATCAAGTTTAACTGCAGCGGATCAAGCAATCCATTAAAAGAGTCAAGTAGAGAATAAAATCTACTATCTTTTATGATTTAAAAGGTTTTCATCACTTTTATCATTGGGACTCAACAATAAATAATCCACATCATCAATCACCCATGCACTACGACCGAGGATATTCTTTAAGATCACGACCACAATTATCCATGGACTACGGGCAAGAATATTTGTGTATTCATTAATGGTCATGATCATGCCAACAACTCGTCCATCAATGCACTACGGGCCAACGAGGACTTTTACCACATCATTTGTAACATCATGCGGTCATGATTATATCGAATAATCCTCGGTCATAATCATACCAAGTCCATCTATGCATTACAGCCACGTATGACTTTCAAAAAAATATAAACATGAGAATGATGACAATGATATAAGAATTCAATAAAACAAGTTCACGAATTAAATTATCCAGAAACTAATAACGTCCAAAATGTCAACATGATACTTCTTTGTAGAGTAAAATTCAAGAATGCTCAGAAGAATATTTCCATGAAAAGATATTGGATGAAATGCAAATATCAAGGATATTCCACTAATTTAATGGAGTATAGAAGTTAAAACTTTAACCAACTGAGTATAATAAATAATGGAATAACAAAAGAAATCACCGTGCATGTGATAGATAAAGACAGGCGAGTTATTCCAATGTAATAATAAATATGGAACCGTGTCCCAAGAAACGCTTGTACACAAGATATTCCGGCCGTAATAATAAATGCCAATAATAAATAATGAAACCAGTCCCATAAAACGCATGCATGTGATATTCCGACGTAATAATAAATATGGAACCAGTCCCACAGAACGCACGCATGTGATATTCCAAGCGAGAATAATAAATGTGGAATAATAAATAATGGAACCAGTCCCATAAAACGCATGCATGCATGGATATTCCGGCGTAATAATAAAGAACGAAATAATAGAAGAATTTCACCACGATATGCGATTGATATAAACAAAGTTATTCCAACATAATAATATAGAATGGAATAACAAAGGATTTCACCAAGTATATGGTATGCCACAGATACAAAAGTTTATTCCAATGAATAATATAGAATGGAATAACAAAGTAGATTTCACCAAGTATAGGGTATGCCACAGATACAAAGTTATTCCAATGTAATAATAAAGAATGGAATAATGTAAGTTCTCTTCATGAATAAGAAGAATAACAACCCTTACGAATACAACAAATAATATCCCTTACCTTAAAAGAAATTGGATATAGAAGTAGTAAAGTAGCAGAATACTCTTCTTCTTTCTCTCTATAATTTCTCTCTCTAGAGTTTTAGTGAATTCGTAAGAAATAATGAAGGAATGAGCTTCTATTTATAGAAAAACTGAGAGTGGCTCTTGGTCTTAACGAAGGGTCAAAATGACTCTTGGTAATATTGAAGAGACAACTACTATTTGCGAAGGGGCAATTAACTCTTGGAACACCAAAGAGGCAAATAACTCTTGGAAAGCTGAAGGGTCAAATAACTCTTAGAAAACCGAAAGGACAAGTTACTATTAAAACTCGTGAATGGTAACTCGTGAATAGTAACTCATGAATAGTAACTCATGAATAGTAACTCATGAATAGTAACTCCGACACGAAAAGTTTCCCGAATACCCAATTGAATAATATAACCTCCAGACATCAATTATCAGTAGAATATATGTCGATTTCTACTAACACAAATAATCCCAACATAATGAAACTATCAAATTCATCTTTAATCAACACGAACTTATTCGTCATTAATATTATAACTCATAATATTTAGCAACTAGGTTGTTCCCAGGAAAGAGGGGGCTTTCCAATAAGGATTTCTCCCTATTGGCACACAATTAGGTGACCAAACCTCTCATTGACAGAACTTCTAGACATTGTAAATATTGCAATTTAATAATATGAATAACTTTGTCATCTCAATTATTGATTTAATAATATAACATATAATACAGATGATACTGTGACAATAATCGAATCAATAATATGAGAGATATGATGCATCAATTACTGTAGCAATAATTGAGTATAACTGAGTGACTTCTCACGTAAGCATCAATAATCAATACCGTGTGCTACTATGCAACCACGCATATTACTGTACTTTTCCTACCGGGTAGTTCAACAGTTTTAACAATAACACCTCCGCCGTTATTTATAAAATATTTTTGTCATTTTCTCAATCCGACAATAATTTCATTATGGGGTCCACCAATGATTGTGCCGTTGTATGAATATTCCCCGACATAAAGAATATTCCCCGACCAATCAAATATAATATAAAAACTTACATACTTTGCAAAATTTATAAATACTACCCACAACTATAACTTTATCTCAAATTCATACCATAATATTCAAAAAAAATATTTCGAGAAAATTAAATCTTTATTCGTAAAATTTGTGGTCTCACACATATAAAGTACAAAAACAAATATTTCAAGTCCCCAAAGGGACACGAGAAGATTTCTGTTCTCCTCATTCTAATGGAGTGCACCCTATTCTAGTTCACCAAAATTAAATATAAAATGATGTATAAAACATGTCACACACATTTTAAGTTCTCAGTACAATTATTATGACACCGTTTCATAATTTGATTAGGCTTCTGACTAATTTGTATCACCACTTTATACCCATGTTCTCTTTGCTAGTCCCAGCTACACTTTTATTACCTGAAAATGGTGGTGAAGTAAAAGGGTGAGCACCAATAGCCCAATAAATAATATCATGACTTAAGATAATTAAATTATCAAAAGAATTCAGATATTTAGAACATATTGTAGAAGATAAAAGTTTTCAACCATAGTTGCAGCTGAATCAACAATCCATTAGAAGAGTCAAGTAGAACATAATGTCTACTATCTCCTCTAGATTAAAATTCCATCGTTAATATTTCATTCCTGTAATACTCATCAATAGTTCTTTGTTATACCCAAGACAAAGAGAACTCTCATCACCTGTCTTCACCTGAAGCACCACAGATTATAATTATACAACAATTCATATTTATAATCAATTAAATCAACAGTCCAACTTTGCACTACATGCCAAAGATATACAACTGTAAAACCAATAACCAACAGTCCATCTTTGCATTACAGGCCAAAGATATACAAATGTAAAACCAATAATCAACAGTCCATCTTTGCACTACAGGCCAAAGATATACAATTGTAAAACCAATAATCAACAGTCCATCTTTGCACTACAGGCCAAAGATATACAACTATAAAACCAATAACCAACAGTCCATCTTTGCACTACAGGCCAAAGATATACAACTGTAAAACCAATAATGCTGAGACTCAGCTTAATAGTATCACGACCATGAATTATCCATGCACTACGGGCCAAGGATATTCGTGTTTTTAATTAGGGTCATGATTATACCGAATAATCCCTGGTTATAATCATATCAAGTCCATCTATGCACTACGGGCCAAAGATGACTTTTACCACATCATTTGTAACATTAAGGTCATGATTATACCGAATAATCCCTGGCCATAATCATACCAAGTCCATCTATGCACTACTGGCCATAGATGACTTTCAACACAATATAAGCATGAGAATGATGACAATGATATATATAATGAATAAACATAAATCATTATAATAATAAGATAACATAGATCTTAGTGATTTTTAACTTAATTATCCAGAGTCCAACTTGATAACATAATAATAGATGAAGCACAAACTATTAAGGATATTCTAATCCTTTCCGGACCTTTCATCATTTAACGATAAGCTGAAGAAACGAATAATAACATCTTACCATAATATGGAGTATGAAAGAAAATGATATCACTTTACCATAAAAATGATACCCCTTACCACAATAATGATATCCCTTACCTTAGCATGTGACTTGATTCTGCTTTCTGTGAAATTGTTCAACTTAAACAATGTTTGCATTCCTTATCTACACTTGGAGTAACATTACACTCAATAGAAATATTCACAATATTATACTCACAATATTGTAGTGAAAGAATTCTATATTTTTAGTGTAATGATGGTGTGTGTTTAGTTGCTCAATCGGGAAACCTATTTATACTGAAAATTTAGTAAACAACACCTGCTTTGGTAAAATAATCAAATGAGGTATATAATAATGGTAGTGGAATTTATGGTCCCACAGAGAAAATTAAACCAACTTGTACACGTTTTAAAATTAATTGAGTTGTGGTCCAGACTACTTTAGAAAAAGTAAAGTGTCGGCAAGTCCTGCCAAACTTACTTTTGTAAAAAGAAAATAATTGAAATATAAACAATTTAAATTATATTACAAGTCGAGGTCAACACCAAAACATATTCACCTCGAATAACATATAAACCAAATAATAATTCATTATTCATTCAAGTTGTCTTTATTTATCACATTATATTCCAACATTTATAAATGAATAACAAAACTAAAGAAACCCATATATGACAATTCATTTTAAAAATATCAGTCCACTGTTATGGTATTATCACCATTAAACAATACTTAACTATTAATTTAATTAATTTTAACAGAAAATAGACTTCAAATAATCGAATTTAGCATCAAAAATCAACCAAATCGGATTTAAAATCATTAAGTTATACATTTTTAAAACTTAATGTTTGATGCTAAAATTTCAGCTTGAAAAATTCCGAACCAGCCACCTTACAAAATTCATAACAAATCATTCGTTAATCTTTAATGGTTCAAAATTTTTGGATATATACTCAACTTATATATGTACAACATATCCAAAAATTACAACGATCCAACGGTTGGATTAAAAATTATAACTCACACAATATAGCTTAATAAAACTGATTTTTCGGACTATAAGTCCTTCGGACAAGTTTCACTCAAACTGTCACCACGAAAAATCTACAAAGAATTTTTGGGTGATTCCAATTTCTCCGTTTATCTTACTTCCAGGGATTTCTTTTGATATATGGCTCATCTTCTAACTCATTATACACAAAGAGTTATAAATTTTACAAAATCAAGTAATAAACTATTTTTTCTAAAATTTTTAGATT
>CM035168.1:107486879-107489379 GCA_020205615.1 Panax quinquefolius | reverse complement strand
AAAATACAATTTATGATAAATATCTAAATATTCGACAGTTTTGGCCATATGAAAAATAGTAAATGAATTTTAAAAATTCTGAGAAAAATATATGTTCAATATGGGACAATAGTCTGCTAAATCCCATAAAAGAAATATTTTTGGGACTGATTTGGTATTTTTCATAAAAATAAACTAGTTATGAGTAAATGAATTAAATATGTTATGTGAAGTAACAAAATTAGAAAATAGGATTTTATGGCTTGGGAATCCTATATAGGGTATATGCAGATTTTTGATGAGGGATTTGATCATTGGTGATGAAAACTTATGAGTATGGCATTTTTGAATGATTAAAATGCATTATTTGGTCAAGTGTAAACAATTGAAATAAATTGCTTATAAGTTTAAGAAGTGATTAAAATATTGTTATAATATTAATAATATTAGATTATGAGTTTATTAAGTGATTGATAATATTTGGATAAATTTAAAGTCTTTAATATTTATCCTTGTTTTCGCTTATATCATGGTCATCATCCTCATGCTTATATTGCGATGAAAGTCATCTTTGGCTTACGTGCAAAGATGGACTGTTAATTATTGGTTTTATAGTTGTATATCTCTGGCTTACGTGCAAAGATGGACCGTTGATTATTGGTTGTATATCTTTGGCTTACGTGCAAAGATGGACTGTTAATTATTGGTTTTACAGTTGTATATCTTTGTCTTACGTGCAAAGATGGATTGTTGATTATTGGTTTTATAGTTGTATATCTCTGGCTTACGTGCAAAGATGGACAGTTGATTATTGTTTGTATATCTTCGACTTACGTGCATTGATGGGCGCTTTGTTGGTATGATTATAACCGTGGATTATTCTTGTATAATCATGACCATTGTTGAAAACACGAATATCCTTGGTCTGTAGTGCATGGATACTTCATGGTCGTAATACTAATAAATATACTTGGCCGTAGTGCAGGGATGATTTGATGATGTGGATTAATTATTAAGCTAAGTCTCAGCGATAATAATTGATAATACACTTTTAATTCGTAGAAGATAGTAGATATCATGCTCTACTTGACTCTTCTATATACAGTTGTATGTCTTTGGCTTGTAGAACAAAGATGAATTGTTGATGAATATCTCTGGCCCGTAATGCAAAGATAAATTTATTAGTATGATTATGAACAAGAATTTTGATTTGGTATAACCATGATTTTTGATGTTTCAGGTGAAGATAGGCGATGAAAATTATCTTCATCCTGGGTGCGAAAAGGAATTTAGAATCACAATTATGATTATGAGTTATTCATATGATTGCGGACAGGAATTGTTGATTGATGTTACAGGGATAAAACATTATTGGTGGACTTTTAACATGGAGAAGATAATAGACATGATGGTCTATTTGAATCTTTTAATGGATTGCTCGTTCCGCTGTAACTATGGTTGAAAAGTTTTATCATCTACCATATGTTCTAAATCTCTGATATATTACTGATAAAGGCTATTGATGATGTAAATGATATTCTTTATCGGTTAGTTAGTTGTGCTTTCACCCTTTTGCTTCACAATTCTTTTCGTAATAAGAGTGTAAATTTGGGTCGAGCGGGGTAACAGGAGAATAGAATCATGGGTCTATAGTCGCTGAGGTTCTCCCTAAATAGTATGGAAATAATTTTATTGAGAACTTTAGATAAGTGTGTCGTATTGTATATGTCATTTGATATTTAATTTTGGTGAACCGAATAGGGTGAGGTGAACCCAACTTTGGAAGGGTGTTTTGTCACTATCATACAAGATGTCTAATGACATACAACCTCGTGTTATCATAAGACAGGGTTGTGCACATCCACTTGCTGAGTATATCTATGAGCACTACCTATATGATCTTGGAGTTTATTTTAAATATAATTTTCAATTAGAGAAAATGAAGATAATTATAAGTCAAGAGAAGACTCACCATTGGAAAGAAGATGATAGAAATCTTCTTGTTTTTCTTTGGGGACTATTGGCTCAACCAAGGATAATTTTGTGGACATATGATATCTATCATAACCTAGACGCATGACCTCCCATGTACGAAGGTTTCCTTGAGCACTTTCCAAAGATTTTAATTTCTAAAACAATTATTGACTGTACTTTTATGTAAAGTACCACTATAAGGTTGTGGTCGAGGCACCATGAGAGTTACATACATTTGTATTAAAACTCACAGTTTAACTGTGGTCGATTCTCGCATTTACGCTTCAACAAATTGTATAAATGAAATTTATATTTGATTTTTATAGTATAATATCTGGCGACTCAGAATGGGTCGTGTGGACCTATTTTGGGGGCGTCACATAAAGAGTCTGTAGGTGGCTTTTTAAGTCCGGCCACAAATCCTGTCGCTCAACCTTAGACAGTGGTGGGAACTACTAAGTCGGAATACGGTAGGGGCGGAGGAATTTTCGGTGGATCCGTGAAATGCATAAAGATCGGAAAAAACACCAACGACGAAAAGCACTCT